>JAQIXG010004581.1:0-12687 GCA_034700105.1 Oconnorella tubifera
ATGCATATACAATTAATTAAAAAAATTCCCAAATAACAGTGGCCCCCCCCCGTTGGAAATTCCTAGATCCGCCCTTGCCTACTGGTAAGATCTTGAATGATTTCTGGCATTTTAAGTTTTTTATCAAATTTGATTTTCCAAACTTTCCAAAATTCATTTTGATTTTTAGAAGTTAAAGCATCATTTAATTTGTTTGAAACAACTAATTTTTCATTTGATTGCCGCTGACGCAGAAATTTTTTATACAACGCTTTAGCTTTTGCTTTCAAGGTATAAATTAAGCCGCTTTTTGGACGACCCGATTCAACCCATGTTTTATGTGTAGTCATTGAATTATTTTTCAGCGTATTGCCCTCCTCATCCTACCAAAACTTATAGAAATTTGCTTTGCGCTTAGGAACACAGTGCGCTGAAAGTTTGAGGCCTTCAATCAAATCGCTATATAACTGAGTTAGTCGTTCACATAGATTTATTCTACTTTGTGTATTATAATTATTGTCATAATAGAACATAGATTGGTGTGACGAGAAATTTTCAATATCAAGCAACAACAAGGTTGAAAGTTCAAAAATATGACTAGTATTGCGTTTAGAAAATTCACAATATTTACTAATATCCCATGATCCCATCGCAATCTAAACTGTTCAGGTTCAACATTATTCTTACGATTCATTTTATTATATACAACTTTAGAAATATTTAACCGACAATCAAAGTTTAATGATAAAACACTCATTAAAAATAATTAATTTAATAGGATTATGATCTGATAAGTTTAAAGGATGATCAATGATTTCAAAATTAACAACCTTAGATAATAAATCATTAGTTATCAAAAAATAATAAATATAACTGTAATGATTGAGAGTCTCCTGAAAATGTGTGTAATTTACAGTATGCTTTGTGTGTATGGCAGTTGACGAATATGAGAAATTCATCAAAATTCTTCCGTTTCTTAGTTCAATGCAATACTCGGAAATTCTCCATTCTGATACAAGGTCCGATAATTTGGGACAATATTCCCAATTACATTCAAAATATTCAGTCATTTTATTCCTTTAAGTTGAAATATAAAATTCTTCTAATGAGTATTGAAAATTAAACTGAACTGAATTTATGTTATAATTTTTATAAGAGTAATTTTCCAATAATATGATCTTTTGAAATTTGTAAGTCATAATTTATCCTGATATGATTATTGTTAAAAATCAAATTGTAATTGTCATTATTTACTACTTTATTAATAGTTATTGCTTCATAAGATAACATGTTGGATCTGTCTATCCCGTTATTATAAGCAAATATTTGTCTTTGACGGGAAGGCTTATCCCAGATGTTTGCGTAATATTATTTGTTTATTTGTATCACTATGCTTGTTATAATTGAAATTGTTTGTTTGCACTGAAATAAAAAAAAAGATTTAGGGTTTCAGTCAACTAAAATAAGTCTATTACTTATTCAACGATGATACCCTACTATCACTGCAGTTTCAACGGCTTTGATTAATTCTATACTCTCAAGAGGTTAAAAATTAGCTTTGACGATTTAACTAAATTGAAGATTAGCTGCTCACAAGTTTACGCCAGACGTAATTTGTTAAATAATTCCATTTAAATAATGATTCATGATAACTTGATAAGTTATCTGAGCTTTAAAGTAACTTTCGTAACTATACATTTAGTGGAACAATGTTTAATTTGTGGAAAATATTTTAAAATACAACAGTTAGTAGTAAAATTAATAATGTTTAATTAATTGACAGTTTTGTAACTTTTGTTGTTTTTATCTTATTAGTATCTTCCAAATTAAAAAAAGTTAAAACTTTTGAACATAAATTTTAGGGCGGCAAAATAACTTGACTTTACGTTGGAATATTTGGATACATATATTTACAGATTTAATACACGCAATTTATTGGAGAACTAAACTACATATGATCAGAAAGCTGATATTATTGTGATCTTTCGATTTTAAGAAACGTAGCCAATGTCTTACGTTTTCATCAAAGCAGCAGATTTCAGGCCGGACCCAGTTGCGTTCTTTGTTCATAAAACCACTAACAAGACGTTTAAATAAGTTTTTTGACATGGGATGAATATATTCTAAACATTATCTTCTCTTCTAAGATCTCAATACTCAGAGTATATATAAATGCAAGTCTCATTATTGCTTCCATTCAGTGGTAAGGCTGCTTTATATGTGTTTTCTTCTGATAGAGAAGGTTCATCATTGCAAAGTATATTTTGCCCGTAGATAGTTCTGACGCTTTGTCAGCCATGCAAGAATAAATTTCAAAAATAAAATTAGAAACTTAGTCATACGTTCTTAACTCACAATATTCAAAAGAAATTCCACTCACTATCAATATCGTAATAATTAGATAAATAAAGCATAATAACACTTAAATGTGCAAAGTGAGTAAAAACTCTAGTGAGTTGTGTTTTACCTATTTCGATCTCCAAGGTCACAAGGTGCATGCAGTGTAATACCTAGTCCATGAAACACAACGCTGCTTTAGTTTGAAATTACTATTGCTTTCTCATTAATAGCGTATTACTAATATTTTAAAGTAAATATTATTTCAAATAATCAGATTTTCAGATTTGCACACCAGGGACAGAATATTAACTTTTAATTAAGGTAGAAAATGTTTCACTGCAAAAATTGACGACTTCATTTCAATCATTTTTATAAATTTAATCCAAAAAATACTGCAAAAATAAATTTAGTTTGTCACCGTTTTCTAAAGAAATGAATCTATTTAGGGAAGACCATCGCTCTCCTGACGCTCATCCTTCGATCTATTCTTGTTGCATTCATAGCTTATAATTTAATTTTAATTACAAATAATCACTTCACATTTTTTAAGATGGAGATTTTGTGTCAACTAGATAAAAGGTTAAAAAATATCGAGGATTCAAATATTTGAAGCAGTTAAGTAAATTTTGAGAGAAGAAATAAGACTTAAATAGGAGGAAGCATTTGATGAGGGGATTTTTTCTAAATTCAAGTTGATGAGTAATTCATAAGTCATAATTATATCACTTGTATTCTTCTAGAGTAAATATAAAGCATTCAAATATTAGTTTTCTATAAGAAATGTTTTACTATGGCTGACAAGGTTTATTGTCGTTTTATACGATTTATAACATTAAGTCTACAAAGAGTGTATAGTGGTTAGTAATATCACGCAAACTGTAACATATTACATTTCTGTATCGCTGACTCGCTAGCAATATATAGTCAATAGATGAAAACTATAAGAAAAAGGCACAGAAAATGATATTGGCAGTTATAGTTTTTCAGGTAATCATTTAGGCTAACTACTGCAGGCCTATGCTAATTACTGAGTGCAGTAGATACTATAGAGTGTAGACAATTGACGTTAAAAAGGTCATGACTCCAAAATTTGGATAAACCCCACCCCTTCCCCCCCCCCTTAGTCAATGCCTGGATACGCCACTGCGATGATCTCTTTGTACCTTTATCACTCTATAACTCGCAATGACTTTTAATCGCCACTCGAATAAGGTGTCGTAGTTGCCATTCTGCTAAACTAAAGTCTTTATAATTCATTGTACTCGTTAACTAACTTATCTTTCAGTTCTATATATTTCTTAACCGATTTGGCTTCTAATTAATAAAATGAAGCCTTGGATCAGAACCATTTCTTTAGTATTATTAATTTGGTCGTCAGTGTTCATCGTCAACGCAGAGAATTGTGATTCAGTATCAAATCTTGATGATGGTTTACTTATGAAGATTATCTTTAACTGCAGCTCACCTCAAGCTGTAATCATTGAAGATACAAACGTTAAACGATTATGGCTTGATGTACAAAACTGCACGACATTGCCACCTGGATTATTTTCAAATGTTTCGGATCAAGTTCAATCAGTAATTTTTTCAGCCACTTATACGGAATATTATCAGGATATTAAGTTTTTTCCAAATTACCTTCTTGATGGATTGAGTAACATAGAATATTTTTTTGAGTAACATAGATTATAACATGATTGAGTAACATAGAATATATTTAGTATTTGTTAGGCTTTGATGGATTATATCTGATCGAACAAAATTCTTTCCGTGGATTACGACGCCTGAGATGTCTAAAATTAGACAAATTTGGCAATAAAATAGCCTTTGATTTTTTGTCCCTTACATTACTTGAGCTTGCTAATACGCCTATTGAAGGTATTTATATGAGCGACATGAGAGGTGGTTTCGTATCTTCACAAGATTCACATTTTGACTGGAATATGATGCTCGGAATTCCTAATGTATCTATTAAGTATTTCGCTATAATACAGTTAATTATTAGATAATACTAATTAATTATTAGATAATTAGATAATACAGTTATTTCATCCTGGGGAGGATTCGCGTCCGAAGCCGTTCCACAACTTATTTCTTTAACACTTTCTTTATCGATGCAAGACAATTATATTCTAAGTTTTCGGGTTATACTCGATGCCTTGATTAATCTTCGTAATCTTCAAAATGTTCACCTGTATGGCTATGTTGATCAGTTTTTATGGAGTCTATACGTTGATAGTTTGTTTCAGGCATTAAACGCAATTCCAGTCTACAATAACTCAAACTCTCTCTCTAAACTGATTGATACGAATAACTACTGTTCTATGGGTCTAAAAATTACAATCCCATTTAATTTGAAGTCATTTTCTCTAAACAATGTTAAATCAGTTGGAGTGGATGCATTTTCGCTTATATATGATTGGAGTCGTTTTAAGCCGTTGTGCTTTGACGGGTACAATGACCTAAGACTTTTAGATCTCTCAACAACTAGACTACCGCCAATAATTCCGTTTGTCAAAGGACTAACTAAAGTAGAGTATTTAAATTTGCAGGATACAGTAACTACCCAATTTACATCAGGTGATTTCAAGGAATTTTCAAATTTAAAGGTTCTTCTACTTGGTAATAATAATTTACAGCAGCTAATATCATCGAATGAAAATTTATTTGATTCAACATCAAGCCTCGTCTCATTAGACTTGGCGGCCTGTAATCTAACTTATATTCCACTTTTGCTATTTAATCAACTTGTTTCGCTTAAGTATTTAAATCTATCTAGCAATAGTTTAGATAAAATAGAATTTATACTAAAAAATTGTAAAAATTTGTTGCAGTTAGACTTAAGCAATAATTTGATTGAAAAGTTAAGCGTAGATTTCATAAATTATACTAATAAAATATCTTCGCAAGACAATCAGTCAATAAGTAAGCTAAAAATTGATCTGCAGAAAAATCCTCTTAGTTGTTTATGCAACTCGTCAGAGTTCGTTAACTGGTGCCAGTCGTTAAATTTCAATAGTGTTCATTTAATCGAATATAAGAACCTACAATGTTTAAATCCTGACTGTTCGTGGTCCTTCATTTCATCTACTAATATCACACAACTGAACGAACGATGCTCACTGATCAGTTTGATAAGAAACAACTCGCAGTGTCCCTGTGATCTAAATCTTCTTAACGTTATCTTTTCCATTCGATGCTCGTTATCACAGTATTATTGCATCTATCCCGATGGCACAAGAATTTCAATGAAATTTCTTGAACCGAATGTTACAGTTATAATTTGTAAGAAAACATTTCCTAATGTTTACACATCAGCGCGTTTCATTGCACCACTTATATCAGGTGCAGCTCTTATCATAATAATAACAATCACTGTGCTCTTTGTGCTCTACTATAAATACAAATACCCAGAAAAATGTAAAAAGTTTCTTGAAAGAATAAATTTCAGAGATTTGGTGGCTGCAATTTTTACGATTGCTTCAAATAAACAAGAAGAAGAACGAACTTTTTCATTCGATGTTTATGTCGCTTACCACAACGACGACGAAGATATCTTTCAAAACGGTCTGCGTGATATGTTCGATGAAAAAACAAAAATAATAACCGAACAGCATTGTTTCATTGCAGGTTGCAGCAAATTGGAGGCAATACATGAATGTACAGTAAACTGTCGAGTAATTATTTTGCTTTTATCGCAAAGCTTTGTTGATGATGTATGGTGTCAAAACGTTGTACAGGCGACGCTTAAACGAATGTACGCATATGTGCCTATTGTGCATGGACCGATTAAGTTACCACCAGGAGAACTGATTTTTAAAAACATTCTCTATGCGTGTAGACCGATCATATGGTCCAACACCGAGAGTGTTAGAGCTTCAATTCAAAAGAGGCTCAATATATATGATATTGACAAACAAATGATCGATCATTTATCGAGTAGCATTAACGATGATAACATAAGTCATCTGCCTGGAAATATGGAGGCCTAAAGCAAAATCTATGAAAAATGGTAGTTGTGTATATGAGTAGCTTAGATAATGAACAAAGTTAATAAAAGTTAACAAATTTATAGCAGTTGTCTTTAACATCATATACATGCAAGAAAAATACATATTGAAAGGAGTCAAAATATAGCCAGTTTTCAACCATAAAGTCACAGCGTAAATGTGTATACTAAAAGAATGATATTTTTTTCTTGTTTTGTAATTTCGTTATAGAATTTTTTAGTTTTGTAATTACTAAACAAAAATTATAAACCAATAAGAATAAAAGATATCTACAGGAGTGTAACTAAATAAGCTACCTTTTCTTGAACTCATTTCAATGGACGGTAATATTAGCGTGATTTCTCGTTGCCACTTTAAATTAAATATTGGAATTCAGCAATTTCAGTACAAAGCAACAGGAACGTAATTTGGGGCGGTGGAGAGGAGGCAGGAAATTTCACCTGATATTTTTGAAAAGTAAATATTTTGATATGTAAATAATAACCTACTTGAGTGAATTTTGTTCAAAAAAAATTCCCCCCCCAAGAAAATGCAAGACTTAGTTGTGCATTTTTTGTAATGTTCATAGATTGTATACAATTTACAATTGATTTTGAATAGAATAAATGGTAAAATAATAAATACAGTTACAACAATCTATTTATTATATTGTAATATTGATAAGTGCACATGTTTACATTTTATTTTGTGTATAGTACGTCAAATGAATAACAGATAAAACACGGTTCACACCGGGCGCTCTGTCGGGCGCTCTGTCGGGCGCTCTGTCGGGGACTGTCGGGCGCTCTGTCGGGCGCTTGGTCGCAAGTGTGAATAGCTTCATGCTTATAGCAGTGTTCGTTTTGCTTCGTGATTCGAAAACGCTCGTCGGGCGCTCGATCCGCGACTCGAAAATGTCGGAAAGAGCGTCTGTGTGAACCGTGTTTAAATGAAGTTTGAAAGTGATACAATGTAATATGAAGTAATTTAAATGTTATGTTAAAACTGACGATGACGTTTTTTAACATTCATGTTATATTGCTATTATTGCCTCCTTGCCACATATTTAATTTCTGTCATAAAATCACTGAATAAATTGAATAAATATATAAAATAATCCAAAAAAATGGAAAAATGAAGAAAAACGTCTTTCACAGAAACCTGTTTTGGAGAAAAAAGAATTGCCCCCCTTGGACAAAGCTGAAATAACGTGCCCATTAATTCACTAAGTCCATTTATTGTTTACTCACATAATATCATTTTCTACCCAAAACAGGAGTAAACAAAATAATTTTGGTTTCGTTATATTTTGGTTACCCCCGAACCCCCTTTCTTTATTGCGGAGGATACGTAAAGGTACAGTCTCCGATTATCCAAGTCTCGAACTATCCATGTATCCGAGTTTCCATGTATCGAAGTATCCGAGTCTTCATATATCCGGGTTTCCACGTATCCAAGTATCCTAGTTTCCAGGTATCCGAGTTTTCAAGTATCCGAGTTTCCAGCTATCCAAGTATCCTGGTATCTGAGTAACCGAGTAAACATCTTTGACTACTATAAAGCTGACTCTTTATTTGGTTGTGGTCGCTATGTAAAGCTGAACAACGCTCTGCTAAATTTAGAAAGAAGGTTAAATTAAGAACTAAATGACCGTATCACAGAATAGGCCTATTTTGTAAGTTGTTGATTCTGACTTTGTTTTACAGATCTTACAGAGTACATTGTGAAACGTTACGATATTTTGACTTTATGAATTGAAATACTTTACTAAAACAATATTAAACTCCCGAAATGCATCGGATGAAGTCTTTCTTGAAAATAATTAAAAAGATTTTATTCTTACTCCATATCCTGAATATCGTAGAATACCTGCTCAGTTTTCAGCAAATCAGATGGCATGCGCATAGAAACAATATTTAGACAGTGATCAACATAACAGTACACCCATTTATCCCCTTCTTATCCTGCCAGAGATCACACATTTGCGGAGTATAAAATGAGATCACCGTTTACCTCTCGCTATCGTTAGTTCCAAGATATGAAGATAACTATAAACAAAGATTAAGTACCATATCGACTAAAGTTCCGCCATCCAAACTGAAGCTTTCACACTATCTTAGCCCAACCTTCTAACTTCTGTCGTCTAACCCCACCATTTCGCCAGAAATATCCGTATTTAACCCCCACCCCCCAAAAATCCAATTTGTCAATTTCAACACTTTATATGGATTGTGTTGGAGGCAGATTTGGTGAAAATAATTTGACTAAGTGCCGTTTTATCGGTGGCTGTTCGCGAGGTTGATTTAACTGGGGCCGCGTTGTCGTAGAGACCGTCATTGTCTCATCTGTAGTTTAATCGTTTATATCGTTGCTGTGCTTTTATCTAAGATCTGCGGGTCAAAATTTCATCTGTGAGAAATCAATAGTGTGTTCAACTAGGCCTACCCGGTGATATTTTAACCTCGATTATTTAATTTTCATTTGATATTTTTAACAAATATTCAAAAATATTTAGTTTATCTAATATTAACATAATATAAAATTCATTTAATATTTTACACGTGAACCTTTTATTCGCCTTTATTTCTACAAAAAGGATTTTATCTATAATTCCGTCCGAAGTCTATAATAATTAGATAGGGGGAGGGGGATGCAACGGTTTCTAGTCTCATTTCGACCTGGGCACGTGATAGAAAAATATGATCAAAAAATTACCGGTGGTTTTATGTACGAATCTTCCATGGTTTTCTGTAGGAACTTTCTTACATTGCAAGACAAGAGTTATATCTTTCCTTATAGATATTCCGAACATAAATATATATGCTGCGTGTGGCAACCTAATCATTTGTGCCTCAACAATCGAATTAAAATAATTGCAATTTTGAAAATGATTTTACAAAGCAAAATATTTAATTTGATTGTTCATAATTTGAAGGAGTTTAAATGCAGAATATTCAAGAAATATTCCGAAGACCCTGAACCCCCTAACCCCCCCCCCTTGCCTACGCCACTGCTGAATAACCTGCATCACTGAATAGTATAAACGCTGCAAGCGTAAGCATTTTTCAAACTAATATCAGCGGTTTCATGAAGATTATATGTTTCTCTATTAATGGGCAGGCTGGCTACCCAACCCACGCTTGGAGATATCTAGTTTTCCACTTTCACTTTCTGAAGCAGGCTGTTAATTGAACTTTACGTGCATACTATTCTCCCTTTTGGCCTCAACATGAGATTATGACATTAGCCTGTCTACTAAAACACCGTTCACACCCGGCGCCCTCTCGGGCGTTGTTGCCGGCGCTTTTGCGGGCGCTCGGTCGCCAGTGTGATAGCTTTATGCTTATAGCAGTGTTCGTTTTGCTCGTGGTTCGAAGAGTCGCAGTGCTAGCCTCGCGACTCGAGAAGAGAAACGCGCACGTTCGTTTTTCTTCTCGAGTCGCGCAGCTCGACTCGCGACTTTTCGAATCAGAAGCAAAACGAACACTGCTGTAAAGCGTGAAGCTATTCACACTGACGACCGAGCGCCCGACAGAGCGCCCGACAAAGCGCTGCGTGTGAACCGTGTTTAATAGACTCTACAGTCTTATAAGCTGCACATTTCCAGTTCTATCTCGGAATTTTTCGAGAAAATTCTATTACAAATCTTTCGTACTGTACACTTTCGAAATCTATGGTTTTACAAAGGTTGTATGTCTATTTCCTACATATACTACAACTTGACTAATTTTACGTACATTGTATTGCAGTTTCATCAGTATCGCAAGCCCTACACAGTAAGTGCTCTTACTTCTTTAACGTTCTAAGTAGCCTACTCCAGGCTGATTAAATTTTCTATTCGAGGTGTAAATTACCGTATATAGCCTATGCTACTTCGAGCTTCATTGAGAGGGGCACGACGTAACAGAGGGAGAATCGCTTGCTCCAATGCAAGTTCCTCTTTGCTATAATCTCCATCCCATGAGAAGTTGGAGACCCTGAAAGTGACTAAAACTGCCCTAGCCAGCAAGTGTGAAATATAGCAATAAAATAAATTCTACATGTTTGCTGCAAAAAAACAGTTGAAGCCTTTTTTTCAAATGTCCCTAATTTAGTCCTAATTTAGTCCTTATTGAGATATTTAACAAAAAGAAGTAGTTAGTAGGCTTAAGCCCAATATGAAAAATATGACCTCAGGCTTACAAAAATAATTTGATATTTTTGGGGGAGGAGGTAAGTTAGTGTGTGTTAAAACACAGGAAGAGATTTTGACCGGGTTATTATGTTCGGGGTGTTCTATCGAAGAGAGATACAAATTATACAATTGATTATCATAAATAGTCGTACCAAATCAACTTTTCACTTTCAATACAATTTAATATTAAAAATTCACAAAATTGAAACTTTTCATCTCGTCGTAAGCCGATATGTATACCTATTTAGAATTACAGTACAATTTTTCAAATTTTTGCTTATTACATTTTAAAAAGTAAAAAGAAAAATAGTAGGGCATTTTTTCCTATCTGTTTTTTTACTTGTCTCAATTAATTATCGTAGCTATAACGAGAGCCAGTGGCGTATTGACCGAGTGGGGGTTTCATCTAAAAGTTTAAATGATAAGTTTTAGATTATTGCTCACTTTTTCACTCTTTGTTCTTCATTTTTCTCCGATTACACGTATTGCATCTTCACGTACAAAAAGTGAATGATTCTCTCTCGAGCTATCGAGGTGAGCGGACGTGTCTTTTATTGTACTCAAATTTCTATAGAATTTAAAACGTTCAACATATAAGCGATAGGCCTATAAAGATAGTAAAGTATAGAAACTAATCTTTAGTATTAAGATTTAAGTTAGATGTATTATAAAATTAATTATATGATAGACTTACCATACACGATATATTTATCATAGACGATATCTCAATCAGTAAGTCAATATGAGCGTGGAATATATAGTTAGCGAGGCGTTGTGTATACTAAACAATAAATTCAGCAAAATTCCTAGAGCAATTATTGCGTCAACATTTGCGGAATTCTATACAGAAGATGAAATTGGTAACGCAAAGAAGGCCTTGACGGATATCTCAGACCTAATTAATCCTAAGCCGGATGAGCTTAAGAAAGTGAAACAACGAGTCGGCGATGGGAAGCTACGACGTGATATCGAAGACATACTAGTCATCTACACCGTCCTCGATGCCAGGAAGCATAAGATGCCTCGATTCTTAGCGGCCGATCTCGATCGTGTGCCTACGTTTAAAGACTTTGAAGCAAACAAGTTCGCGACATCGCTCACAGAGATTTGCGACAAAGTTTCTGAGATTACTGCATCCCTGACAACCTTGAGCGACATCAGCAATGCTACAATAGCCGCTCAAGCTTCTGCACTAGCCACGCTACGTGACGGTCAGTTGAATCAACCCTCCCATAGAGTCACGGATGGCAATCCCCCTAACCCCTCCGACTCGTCAACCTCAAGATGGAACACAATTGTGAGAGGTCGTCCAATTTCTATGGAAAAGCTACTTCAACTCCCTAGTAAACAAGGTACGTCCTCGTCTTCTTCGTCCAACCCGCAACCACAGCAACCGGCAAGGCGTAAGATTGTAGGCTCAAGAGTTCTCGTGGGATCAAAAATCGCAGCTTCGGAATCAAAACCTTTAAAGAGCAAATCGTGGCACGTGTTTGGCAGTTTCCGCTAAACTTACACTTTTAACATTATAGAAAATGGGGCTCGGGGTTAGAACCCCCAAACCCCACCCCCGCCCGATCTAGCCTGCATCACTCATGTGAGTAATGGTTATACCCATAATGTTTAGAGTGTTTTACTAGCAGAGCTTAAATTTAGGCTGTAATAATTCTGTCTATCGTAGCGCATGCCATTATACTCTAGTTTCGTTTTCTCAGAAATTATATCAATCAAGTATCCATCAATATCTTTTACTGTATGTTGACACTACTGGTTTAGATTAGTTAAAATAGACTCAATATATAATATAGTAACTTCAGCGCATATATAAGTAAGTGCTCAACCCCCCCCCCCCCGCTATATTCTGAAATTGTTAAAAATAAAAGTATTAGTAAAAAATATTAGTAGGCCTATTTAACACATATTCTTAAAACATACCCCCCGCCATATTCAAATTCATCGATTCTGTAGTTTAAATTTGTATTTTTGGTTACTATAGGTAGTTCATTATGATAGACGTCGTTCTCAAGAAAAACCGCGTAGGTCTAAATGTTTTTTGAGAAAAGCTTTGTATCATCGAAAAGATCAATTTTATTATCAAGTAAGCTATATGTTAATCAATCAACAGTGGCGGAACTTGGCCATCCAGTAGGAGGAGGGGGGGGGGGGGATTAATTTTGATAGTTAAGATTTTCAGCAGCAACTTCTAAG
>JAQIXG010004582.1:0-12686 GCA_034700105.1 Oconnorella tubifera
ATCATATTGTAATGAAATTGAAAGATTTTAAATTTTATTTCAAATTTTATTTCAAATTAAAATTAGCGTGACAAATTTTACATTTCTATTATGAAGTTTATGAAGTTTGTGAAAATAAAGCCACTACACTACCAAGTTTGTTTGTAAACGTTCTATATATAATAAAATAGCAAGTTATAATCAACACTAGCAATTAATGTTTCAAACAATGTTAATGTAATTTGTTAGAGCGTTTTAAGGTGGTCTTATCTATTCAACAAGTAAGTGATGGGATCGGTGCGTTGATATCACTCTAGCAATTAATACTAGTACTAGTCTTGTAATATACCACTCCAGCAATTAATTTTCAAATTATTGTGTTTGGTTGAAAATATTGCTAGAATAAAATTTCTCTCTATAATGCGTTTATTAATTATGTCATTAGATTAAATAAATCACAATCAGCAATAGTTTAGAATCCATGACGATTTGATTAACCTGCGATGTCATTTTAATGAGATTTATATTTATTGTTATCATATTTATTTTTATTTTTATTTTTTTATATTTATACTTTATATTTTTCTTATTATTGTACACATTTTCAATTATTAATTTTATACCATTGGACACTCACTTTCAGTGGCGGATCCATGGGGGGAGGGCGATGGGGGCGATCGCTCTCATCACATATAACACTTTTTGAAGGCTAAACTTTTTTTGTCACATATAACACATTTTGTAAGAAAACTTAATAATAGAAATAATGCGAAATATGTCACATTATAATAATTAAAGCTAAAACTGGTTATACAATATGATATTTATAATATTATATTTACAAATCAAATAAATAATCATAGTCTCTTAGAGTGATATCTTTTCAATGTATACAGATTCTAAAGAAACTAAAAATAATATGGGGGGGGATTTTGTCCTGGGGGGGTTTATGTCCGGGGGGTTTATGTCCGGGGGGGTTTATGTCCGGGGGAATTATGTCCGGGGGGGTTTATATCCTACATTCATCGTAGTTGAGTTTATGAAGTTCGGAGAAATTATAATTCCGATCTTAATACAGTATTACAGTGTAAACATCCATTATAAGTGACATTGCTGTCGCGTTTGTACTGGGACACTCAAACACACCCAACCCTTCCTGGTTTCTGTGTAGGATGTTGCTCATTAAAAATTCATTTACTGGACATCTTTAAATTGTCACGAATATGACTTCGTCGCACTTTATGCTTATTCTTATTTCATTCCCAGGTACATTTGATGCATTTTGTTGAATAAATCGGACCAAAAGTCAATGTAACTTAGTCACAGATTTGTTTTAGATGATTGACTTCGATGAAATGGACCTTCTTTCTATTTTTGCTCAATACACGACACATTGTGGCTTAGATTTTTTGTACAACATTTTTGTTTATATATTTTAGTAGGTCACACTTTTTCTTTAATTATTATTTTTTGTTGTGCAACTGGTCCCTTGCATGAACATCTTCTGATTTTAAATGCTAACAAAAGTAATTGTTTTGAAGTTTCGCTTTGGGAAGATCATAAACATTGTGTTCTTTTTATTTCACTGTATAGTTTACACTTCATCAAGTTAATTTACTATTCATTTTAATTATTTTATAAATTATTATAGCTTATTTTAATTATTTCTTTCACGGATAATTTGATAAAAATTTGAAGTCAGCGTTATTGAATCATATTTAAATAAAGTCGAAATCGAAATAATTAAAAAATATATATTGGCGAACAGACCGTGATGTAATAATTTTGACGACATTGTTACCTGTTCCTTTGATATACTGTCTGACAATAAGCCGCCGCTTGTCGGCCATATTTGCAGTCACTCGAGCGGCATTTTTATTCATTCCACTAGAGCGAATTAAACGAAATGCGTATAAATATAGGGTCTTGCTATCTACTAACACGTGATCTGATCAGCTTATCTTACTATTTTCATATTTTCCCCATAATGCACTGTAGTCTGGTAAAGTTTCTGTCATAAAACTTGAATCTTGAATATATTAAGGGTTTATACTCGAGATTTAAATACAAAATTCAGCAAATGTAGTTAATAAACATTTGCAAATCAGTTGCAGCGGATGATCAGAATCCTTTGGGTATACGTTCGCATAAGAGGTCGTTCAATGGTAATATTGCGTGCGTACAAGAAAATTCATTGCACAGAAAATACGATGCCGCCCACGCATCATGGTCTTAGTACTTCGATGACGTCCGGGGGGCATCAAGGGGAGGGACAGAGAAACGTCTTCATTTTTTCTGTATATATTATATCCTGCATATTTTATATACAGGTGTATTTTTTATTATACAGGTTAAAACGATAGCATTTGAGGAGAGAGTGAATTATCGATAAAATTGTTGAAAACAATAATATTACGTAAACTTTCTAGGAAATATATACACCTGTGTGTATATCATACACATCGTCATTATTATTGTTATAATTATCGACATAGTATTCGACATATTAAATAATGATAATACAGTCACTATCGTCATCGTTTATAATTGACGTCATTATAATCTTTATCAATTTCTTTAACGATGAATTTCCGCTTGTTTGATAAACTAATATTTAATATCGAGGATCGAGATCTTAATGTTTAATGCGAGCCATTAATTCGTGTTTTTTATTGCATCTGCTTCAAGGACTGTAACTGCATTGATGTGCTCAATATAGAAATGTTAAGATGGTCTGTTTCAGTCTCAACTAAATTATTGCTAGCTGTTTTACAGCGTATTTGATTAAAGTTTAGTTAACAATACGTATTCTCAATGAGGAATTTTAAAGGACATCCGTTTGTTTTAAAAATAATTATAAAATTCAATCATTACTGTACCATGAAAAGAATTAAATTTAGAATAAAACTAGGCCAATATTATATTCTTTATAATATATTATTGGACAATAATTAACAGTTTGTAGTGTGTTGTATAATTGTATAATATATTTAAAAAGAAATTTTGAAAGCAAATGAAATTTTTCAGAATTTTATAATAATAATTGAAATGACCTATACATAAACGTATTGCTTGTAGTCCCTGTGCTTTACAGAGTCGTCTGCTGATTTTAAATTGTACGACTGTTTCATCCATTGCGTATCCTATTAAATTATCATCAATCTTTTCTCATAAAACTTTCAGCATTGATGATTTATTTTACTTCGTCCCACTTCCTGGTTACGATGAATTATAATTTATGTCCATCAAGATGTTCGGTTACAATAAATATTAAAGTATTTCAACATAGGCTCTTGTGTTCGTGTATTTGGACAAACCTAATCGCTTATCTTCTATGCACTTTCGTATCAAATTTAACATTCTCTTTGTTTATATTAAATATAGTAATTATTTTTTGCATTCTAAACTAAAATATATTTTGTATAGAACTAATTGAAACAGATTTCTGTTTTCAAATTAAAATGAATTTAGTCAGGATTTTCTCTATTATGATTATTGTATTGCATAAGTGTAATAAAATTTGTATTGTTAATTTGGTTACCGCTGGATAAAATTTTGTGCAGTAGTTTTGTAATTTATAATAATAATCTAAGTAACGTTTGATTTCATAAATACAATTTGCCTCTCAATTGTATCAATTCAAGTTTTATAAAACTTAATGCGATTTCTGTGGAATATCAACTAAATGCTCTCTCTCTAATGATTTCAATGAGGTCGAAATTTCAGCTGCTCCAGTTCTCCCCTCCCGCCCCCCCCCCAGCCCTGCACTAAACCTGAGGACTCCCCCCCTACCCTCTCTCCTTTTAACACAATTAATGTTATTAAATTGTTGTAGCACATGCCTTAATCATAAATAATATATATTTTTCTTTCTTTTTATATTTAATATTCGTACTCGTACACGCTTTCATTATTTTTAATTTTTTTTCTCTGCAAATCTTTCGTTTCCTGTTTCATTATCTTTTTCTATTCCGTATTTAATTTTCTTTTTTTTTGATTTCTTCTGCGGTCTTTATTTTTATCAAACTAATTATGGACCTATACACGGTGCGTGGCGACTTCCGGTGAATTCTCCATGACATCTCCTTTAACAAGTAAATCAAGTAAATAGATTAGCTATATTTGTATTTCACTGAAGAAACTAACGCTAGTCAAAATGTTCATTATTTTTATTACAGTAGCGAGCAAGAATTTTTAGTGAAACAAAATTTGATGACAGTTTTATATGCAGCAATTTATAATTGGAATGATATTTGCGTCGTTGTTTAATGATCATTAAGCATATTATAATTTTGTATATCATTATTATATTATATGATCTCTTTTGGATCAACTATGTAATTTTATAAAAAAACATTTAAAGTACTAATAAATAAATTGCTTTTTGAAGTGTACAGTACATTTCAAATTGCATTGGTTGAAATTTTACAGAAATTCTTATACACAGAACAAGTTATAGTTATTCATTGATTGAACTTTTTTCGTCTTGTAAATCAAAATAAGATAGGCTTATATTAAAAAATTTGCAGGGTTGATGTAGGCTACCATGGGGTGAGGTTTTAAGTCTTTCCTGAATTTTAAAATTTAATCACGTTGTGCCAGGATCCTAGATTTTTCCTCGAAAGTCTCCAGAAAAATGTACAGAAAACACAAATGATTAGAAAGAAGACAAGATTGTTGCTTCAGGTGATATTTAAGTTCTTTATGTTTGTCTCTTAACCCCGCCCCACAGGCCCCATAAAAATGTGATAATGCCACTTAACTGTAGAATATTTGTTCTATCAAATAAATTTAATTATGACGTTCATTAAACTCTGAATTGTTTAGATTTGCGAATCTTCGATGTACCGAATATATATTTAATTCGATAATTAAATATATATCCTAGACTGTATAGATTGGTTACGAATTTCAGTAGGCCAAATTTTCATAAACGGAATTTTAATACTTATTATAATTTTATTCATTTCTAGCCAATTTTTTCAATTTTATGTCATAAATAATTCATTTTCTCGAATATGCCTACTTAATAATGTACATATTTTTAGAATTTGCATTTTTTTCTCTTTTTTTATTTTACTGCGCAGACGTGAATTATATCTGTATAATATATTCAGTTTCTGAAATAAAAAAGCTGATCTCACTGGATTAGTTATTAATAACTTGCTATTTCCTGCATACAAATGAGTAAAAAAACGAACATTTCTCTCATTATAAACGCTGCACTGAGCAACGATGCAATATTAAGACAATGTGCGAAAATAATAATCATTTCAGATGACTGATTGTGTTTCGCCGCATGCACAATACAATATTGCTCGTCGTTTATTCTGACGATATTCATTGCTCTTTGTTTTTTTCGATAGAAAGACCCGTCAGGCTAAGATAAAATCCATTAATTGAATTCATCACATTCTATTTCTATGTTGAAAATGATTGTGAATTTTTCATTAATGAATTTATTATTTTCTGTACAACGATTAATTTTCTTTAAATATACGTAAAATTTAATGTTTATGTTTTGAATTTCAATGGAGGTTCGAAATCCCCTCCTTATTATTTCTAATATGTAGACTGATATTAGATATAACCAAGGCATAGTATTCTTACTTTAGGTTTACACCTACATTTATAATATAGTCTATTGCATCTATTATTATCCTAAACATGTTCACAAGAAAGAAATATCTTAATTAAATAAATTTTAGTTGATTTTCACAATGATTAGTTATTTTCAGGATTTCCCAGCATTAAGGTTGTAAAGCTCAACAGATGGCTGCAGCAAATATATTGTATTATGTATTAGTGTTTTTATTCGATAGATGGCGATAATTATACGTGCTCTTATTCACTGGATGGCGCTATTTATCTATTATAACGAAAATGATCGTTGTGATGATTACGCCAATTTATACTTTGTATATTAAGACGTCAAGCATTGTAGTAGTGTAATAAATAAAGCACTTGTTTTAGTAGTTTATTGCTATGTAGACCTAATCAGATGATTGATTTATTTAACAATAATCATTTTCGTAACTTAACCTTACTGAATTTAAACCCAGTATTCTTCAATCGTAATTATTGAATGGTGATATACTAATCTACTTTTTATTGTTTTAAATTGCATTTAGTAACAATTATTTTTCGGTTAACTACTTCTCGTTTGCCGTTTATATATAGTTATTCTGTTTTTAAGTATAAACATTAAATTAAATTTCTGAACATAACTAATTATTAAGTATTATTGACATTTTTTATAAAGTTGTTTAAATGCGATTTATGTGTTTACATATTGTTTTAAATGTGATTTGTGCTTGTGCGAAAAATGACAACATTTAAATTTCATTCAAAATAAATCAAAGGAACATTATCCTGACCTTAGACTATTGTTAATAATTATGTTATATAGACTTCAATATATAAATAAGTCTTCATTTCTTCATTAATACCCAATATCCAATATTCCAAGATATAATTTTTATCATTTAACTAAAAAATACGAGAGTTATATATTACTTAACAGATTTCTCTGAAAAGACATAGCAAGAGTAATTAGGCATACACTTGTGTCTAACATAATCTTCAGCAGCTGCTAGCTATAATGGTTCGCAGCCGAGCTAAGAACAAAGAGTTGCATGAAGCAATCAGTAGCTGCAACGGTAGCAGAAACTGTAGCTACGCTAAAGTTGTTCGCAAACGTAAAGCAATCGTTTCCCGGACCAGCAAAAATGACGCTGCAACGAAATTCGACTACAGTAACGCCTTTGATCGTGTACAGAGAGTTTTATTCACTCAACGAAAACCAGGCGACGGCTCAAATCAATGGGCTAAATCAAATAGCAAGACTGTCCAATCTCATAATCAGTTGATAAGTTACACGAGCACAGAGTCTCCAGAATTTACTCTTGCTTTTGAGATTCAAGAAACTTCAACCGCATCCCACAGTTCAAGTGTCACTGGGATTATTTTTGTAGCTGGCCCTGCTGTTGTTATCACAATCTTACTGATAGTGGTTATCTATCAATTATGCTGCTCCCGACGTAGCAGACTAAACTGGTATCAACAATCACTTCTAGAAGGGAGCCACGTGTCAACGGGGTCAACGGGCTCCTGCCGGCCGTCGAATAAATCCGAAGAGGTAACCTTTGTATCGAAGTGCGAGAATGAGACTGAGAGAGAATCAAGCTGGTTTGATCAGCTTATACCAGCGGTAGAAGTCCCTGTAGTACGTGAAGGATATTCCGAGATAGCGGGTACTGTCTATGAAGGAGCTTACGGAGAAGGTACTGTTTATAAGTACTACCCTACATCGACTCCGGTGCAGCGTGTACAGTATGCTAATTTACGTCATCCTGTCAGCGTTGAATTCCCATCAAGTCCTTTAGCGGCATCGTGCGGATCCGCAGCGCCCTGGTCGAATCATTTCGGAGTCGTTTCAGCGCGAGGCTATCCATACGAGCAGTCAAAACTTTTGGATAGCAAGAAAATTGCGAAAGATATTGATAAGCCTAGAGTTTTTCACCGAGATCTTAACAAAGAAAAGGAAAATACTGATAAAGAGAGATTTGCGAGACATTCTTCAAGTACTTCCGAAGATGTGGATGTTTGCGAAAATGAAGCGTCTAATGATTTAACGAGTCTACGATCTGAATCCGGAAACAAATCTGGATTCCCTGCATGGCAAGGTTTAGACCCTGATAACTGGCGCAGCGGTTTAGCCACTGTTATCCAATCGACAATTTTGCGCCCGTGTAAGGCCATCAACGATACACTCTCTCCAGAACATTCTTTAAAAGAAGATTTAGATAACGATGAAGCGCTAGATAAGGTAGATCGTTTGGAGTATTTAGAATCTAAAGGTAGACGTCAAGAGAGAAGAAATACCGTGAACGTTAGCGATAACGATAAACGCAGTACGCTGGGATTATACCGAGGAGTCTATCGTCACAGCGTGGGACCGGTGTGTACAGATTTCAACGAAACAACCAATCGACTGGGATATACTTCCCGCAGAGGTTACGGACTCTTCCCTGAAGGAGATCGACGTAGCAGAAGTCCACGATCTTCTCCAATGGGTGCATCATCTTCTTCTACTTCTCCGGTGTCTTCCTCTCCTCCGCTTCCTCAAGCAGGCCAGTTCTCTGGAGAAATAGAGGGAGCTGAAAATTGTGGAGAAACAAACATTCCTGAACGACAGAATACTGTAAATGTTAAACCAAGTCTTGTTCATTATAATTCAGAAAGCAAACCACGACGTGGTTCTTCGCCATTCGCTTATCCATATCACCGAGGATCTTTAACGGGGGTGATTGATCGACCAAGGAGACCCTTGGGCTCGTGGTCCTCATCCGGAGAATCCCTGCCGGCCGCTTGGAGTGGCGGGGGTGGCGGGGGTATTAGCGGTATAGCGAACGCTATAGGATTAGGGAATTTGATAGGAAGCGGGGCGGGATCCGGGGGAGCGATGGGAGATGGTGCGAAGGAGGAGTTGTTCTGGGTGCCTCCAGCGATACTGCAGAAGAAAAGGGCTCAAAGTTTGACTCCTCAATTGTTGGCTCATGGCGGCACTGGTGTGCTTGGTAATGGGTCTGGATTGGAGAGAAATGACAAAAATGGTCAGTATTTTTTTCTGCTCTCTTCTTGTTTTTATTTGCGATATTAGATATTTAATTGTTAATTATTATTATTTACCTTTCTACATCTTTTTAATGATGGAAAAATATTTGCTATTTGAAAATACTTCAATTCAGTTGAAACATAATTATTACTGCTTTTTCATAGATTTTACAATGAATCCTGTAAATTCTGCTTTATGATAGAGAGCTAAATCGGATGAAGGACATGAGAAAATCAATTAATCATTAAATGATTTATATATTGCTGCATTATGAAAACTATATTTTTATTCTATAAAATGTACAAAATTCAAAACTTTATTTAAAAATAAGCGAATTTTTATTCAGACGTTCTCTCTCTCTCTCTTATTTAAAACTGTCAGTCAATAAACTTCTAGCTCCCTGCATTATCAGCCTTTGATGTGGGCATCTTTTATAATATCACCAAGACCAGCATTGACAGTCATGTAAAAACAACTATTTTATTCCACTTTCACAATATCGAGTTTTCTTTAAGAGATGTCTCACAATTAGGTTTCAGTTGCTTATTCATTTTTATCGGCATTCCTCAACGCAATCGTCTCGCAATTGAATTCAAGCTTCTCTATTCATCGCCTGATCCTTTCAGTCCAAAGTATTCAGTCTAATAACAGACCAGATCTTTGTTAGGTTTTCTCATGAGACCCTTTCAGAGTTCTCCAACATCTGCAGCTAAAACTGAGCGAGATCGATAGCAAGATCTGAGCAATATCGTCGTGTTCTATCACGCGTGATGACAAATACAAGTAGAAAAAAGAAAAAGGATACATATGGGCATTTTATTCTCTCAAGCGCGAAAAGAAAACTGTTATTTTGTAATATAAATGTCCGTTATGGTGGTTGTTTTAGTGGTAATAATAAACATTGTTCTCGTTTTGCGTCGAGAAAATCTGTTGTTCATTTTAGTTGCATTTAAGACAAGATCTACTTGATTTCAGTTGCAATTAACACGTGTGTTTTATTATCTTTGTGCATTGTTAATTTGACAAATTTTAGCAATCTTATAATGGATTTTGTATAACTTATATCTAAATAAGTAACCAAATCTTGATAAATGTCTTTTATATTTAAATTAAGAATTCTGTCATATCTTGTCTTTTGTCTTGTTAAAGTATCAATTTCTATTTCTTTCGTTGTTTCTATATTACTACTGTTATTGTTTCTACCTTTATTACTTTTCTATTGTATCGTTTACAATTATTTCGTTGCATTTTCTTATTACGCTATCGTTTTCATAATCATCTGTCTATCTTGCTTCTATTTCTTCTTAGTGCCATATATCCTTATCCCTTCTCTTCTCTTCCTATGTCGTGATTTCTATCCTTTTTCATTTTTGTTTTTCTTAGCTTATTTCTGCCTTAGTTTTATTTATTGTTTTCGCTGTTTTTTCGAGGCTTTGTGCATCACTTCACATTTGGTGCAATTTCTACTGCATTCAAAATGTCAATGCATTTAGAGACATGCGGGGACTTAGTAATTAAAAACGAGTTGCTTTTTGTAATTTATACCAAGAATGTCAACAATGTAAAGATTTGCGTTTAGTGATTATTATTCTTCTTGTTATTGTATATGTTATTATGTTGTAAGATTTTCGCTTTATTAATTAAAGAAAGTATGTAATTGTAATCACGTAAAGTCAATGCTTAAATTTTCTTTCTCATCATTTTGTTAACATTTTTAGTAGTTTAGCTGATTTTTGGTTCATTCGCTCGCAAAGGTTTAATAATTTGTTTTGTTCCTTTAACTTCCTAGATATATTATACCCTTATCATTAGTAAAATTATATTATAATCCGAATCAAACCAATAAACTACTTATTAATTTATAGTTATAACCTACTCGTGGTGTTTTCAATTATTATCGCTATAATATATCATAAAGATGATATTCAGTGATTTTTTCCTCAAGCGTTTCCTTCGCTAGTGCTGAACAGTTATTTTATTTTCAGAATGAATTGCTCAAGATCTCGCTCTCCTGTTATTTATTTATGCCCAAAGCCATTTTTTTGCAAAAAAATAATGTTTCGGTTAAGACCAAGGAAAATTTTTTAAAAAAATGTCATCACAAGATAAAGATTTGGAGTATTTTAAATATGATATATTTAACCAAGAATTATTTCAGACATTTCTAATGTATTTGATTATTGCAGAAACTTATTCGGATATTTATTCGTAACATTTTTGTTTTAAGATAAATAGTTCAAACTATTGCTAGATTTGTTCACGCAAAACGCATGCAATATTTTTTTTTATTCGAATACTAATTCTCAAATAACGCTGCATAAGAACAAATTTTTTGAAAATGTTACTAAGAAATTTGTTCATCTAAATATCTTCTATCCCTTGGTCTTGTCGATGCATTCCTAATTCTCTTCAGCTCAAAAATAGACTGCTAGCGGATCTGAGGGATGGGGGGGAGGGGGTGAAATCGTGAAAGCAAAGAAAATCTCATCTCGAGTAAAAATTCGATTCAGAATCAATCTCGAGATGCACGAACTTTGATCGGTAGAACCTGTGACTGTATTACGCGAGGGTGAACCTATATATTAAACATAGGTAGGACTTCGAAGATTTAAGCATTAGTCATATATTTTTATAATAAAGTGTATATTTAACACTTTTGTTGAACTTTTTCATTACACAATTAATAATCTTATATGATTAACTAATAACTAAACTTTAATTACGCTCACTCGAGAATTTGATCTCAATGCTATATTTAAAGTTCGAGCTAAAATAATATATATTCAGTTACACTTGTATTTATACTGTTTCATATTGCTTAACACATAGAGTTTTAAATTAGCAGCGGTCACAATATTATACAGATGTGAATTGAGCAAATAATACAGATTACTCTTGAACGTACAAACATAAATATTTAATATTAGATTAGTCTAGAATTGATTTATCGGTGTTGCATATTTCATAGCTTGTTAAAATTGGCTTATTTATGGGAGCGATGCTCCAGCCCCTAAGCTTGCCCCGTCCTCCGTGTAAAGGAATCTATCTTTCATTTACCGATGAGCAATACATGCAGTATCAAGTGAGATAGTGTTTGCGGATTCATGCGTCGTTTCATATTGCAAATTTCTTCATTAATATCGGAAATGTAGACAGTCCAGTCAGTATAGACTCGAACTTTACATGGGTTTTGAATCTATGCCTTTTACTGAGCGGTAGAAATAATGAATACCTACAAATATTTGAAATAAATCTTAGACATTGATACATTTTTTTAATATACAGTATATGCAATATATACAGTATATATTAAAGGATAAAAGATTGACTTCGAATCGAGCACATTTTAAATTCAATCTCTTCAGTTTGTTCTTCGGTTTTAACAGCAATCTTCACTTTCTTAGATAATAACTTACCGTTAACAATGCAATTTCAGTAATATTTAAAATAAAAGATATACAAACAAATGTTTAAGACAATATTTTAATTCAGCCATTGATAAGGAACAAACATTCAATAAATGTTACAAAATAAACAATATACAGGGTGCGCCAAAAAAATAAACCCCTAGCGACTTTGCGATAACTAAACCAAAAATAAATATTTTTTCTCTAAATTTTGTCAGCTTGTAGAGGAGAAATTTTCCATCTAACTAGCAAATTTCGCATTGATATCTCAATTCGCTCAAAAGTTATGAAGGTTCTACGAAAAAACTTCAAATTTCAATTTAACCAAGCCAGTATTTTCAAGATTGTCAAGGTTTAGCAATTGCCTCATTAGAAGAGGTAAATACTCCGAAATATTTGTTCAACATTATCCGTTGGGACTCTCAGGACCATGAGACAATCCCTGCAAAAAATTATGAGCTTAAATCATAGTTAAAAGCCATTACAGACTGAAAATCGATGAGCAACAGATTTGTACGCATTTGACACAAAACTTCATAAACACATCCGTGTCGGCAACAAGAAAGAGATTGTAGGCTCAGATAAAAACAGACAAAGGCTATTATAGTTATCAACTTTATCTACAGACACTCTGCTCATAAAATGACAAGTTTTACAAAAAAAATCAGCAAATTATTTGACAA
>JAQIXG010004583.1:0-12686 GCA_034700105.1 Oconnorella tubifera
CACAGAGAGAAAGAAACAATAGGTATAAGCAAGAGCTGTTCACACTGGTGACTCGAACCGCGGAGCTCGCCCCGGGGCGGACCCCGCGGCGAGCTCCACGGTTTACCCCTGGTAGAGTCGCACGACTTTTAGAATCGCGCGTTGAATCGCGGAGCTCACCTCGAGTACATCCCCGGGGCGAGCTCCGGGGTGCGCCCCGGGTTGAACCGCGGGACTTTTAGAGTCGCGGATTTCTCCCCGGGGCGAGCTCCGGGGTGCAACCCGGGGTGAACCCCGGGTGAGCCCCGGGGCCCGCCCCGGGGTGAACCGCGCGTCCGAGTCATCAGTGTGAAACGTGTTTAAGTGAACTTCATTTCTATTTTTACATTATATCAAGACCTCCCTCTCTATAACATATTGGACTATTAGCAGTTATAATTACCGTCTAGTTTCATCTGTTCAATATGTTTCGTCAATGTAGAAATTTTATGTTTGAACTATCCTAACTATGTGTGATAGTCTTATTGTGACCTGTTTACAGTAAATTGATGCTAATTCGTTGTAAAATTAATTCACGAGCAATAATTATTCCTCCTCTTTCTGATCGTTCAACCGATTCTGAACAACTTCTACTTTAAACTTAGCACAGTTCTAGTCTCTAATTATTATGCTTCGTTTTACAAATTATTTCATGTATGTAATTTCGTTACAGAAAATCGAACATATCTAGTTCAAAAATTATAGTAAACGTACATACAGAATGTTTTTTAACAGGCTGACACCTTTATTTTAAAATAGCAAAATATCAAAGTTATTATTACAGTTTACATAAATAAGAATAACAGTTGAGCAAATGAAAAAGATGAGCTGACACAGACATAATTTGAACTAAACTGAATATATGTTTAATTCGATATTCTTTAGCTAAACCACATCTGTAATAAAAATCGATTTATACCACAATTGTAAGACAAAATATTTAATTGTAAAAATGGTCGTGTAAAATTTCAATTTTTGATATTTATTGTCCAATCATATAAGATCTCAAACAAGTATGTAATCTCCATCACTATCACTATGTAATTGATCAGATTATGAATATAACAGCATTATGAAAATCACATAAGAATATTACATTAAAATTCTGCAGAGCAGTTACACAGGCAGTTATATTCAAGGCGATCTCTTACTAAATTAGTATTCATTACGAAATTACCATACGCTAAATTTACTTGATTATAGAGTTTTACTCTAAATACCCAACTTATGAAGCATCAATATATATATATTAATGTTTAGTATTTAGATTATAAAAATTTTCTCAACAAACGGGCGAAAAATCAAACAATATTTTTGAGCTGGAATGTTTTTTTCTGGACGATAGTTTTTACAGACACTTCATATAAAACTACGACTGAAATTATCAGAAATAGAATTATTTAAGGTATCAAAAATTGTACAAGACTATACCTCCTCGAATAAACAGAGTAATAAAATAGCCAAAACATATAGCTGTAAAAGATACAACAAAAATAATCTATGATATGCATTATAATAATAGCCGACAAACCTTCGCTTTGATCGTAGCTTTAATCTCCACAGAGAATAGTGTCTGTTTCAAGAGAAATTTTTAGAGAGTAAACTTTAAATCAGCCTTGAAACTGTTCCGCTGTAACATAGCATTGAATGCTCTTGAAGACGTTCAGAAAGTTACTTTACACGGTAAAAAGAAGTCTGTCGCGTCAAACCAGTCTCAGCTGCAGTTCAATCCGCTAGATTTCAGTCTCATGAATGAATGAAATCAAGTTTTTACTTGTTTTCCAGTCGAAATGCAACGTTTCTTTTTATAATTAATTACTTGTTAGTTTATAGTCTGGTGATTATTCACTGCAATAATGAATATAAAAATGTTAAACAGATTCTGAACACATTTCACTAGAGACTATACTATGCATATGATTGTATGCAGCATATTATAATGCATTCAAATTAAAATGCCTACAATGATAATGATGATGTTCAACACTAAAATTCATTTTGTGAGCACTAGATTCATAATAATTTATGTAATATAATGTGTATATGTACAAAATATAATGTTTATCTATGTAAGATTTACGATTATATCATATATGAAAAATAAAAATAGATTTCGTATTAAAATTACATTCTATTACATTATATTAATCCTTAAAATTATTATATAAAATGAATATGATAAAAATTAATAATACTGAAAATTCTATATGTAAATATTGACGAGAAAGAAATACGAAATGAGTTTAGCTGTAACAGAGCAGATAAGCTTAAACATATCGAGATCGGTCATATACTGAGAAATGATTAAAATAAATGTCTTGTAAAATTAATGGCTTTAAAATAAAATATAAATAAAACGTGAAAGAAGAAATGTTGAGATATTAATTCACGTGCTGATAAAATATCAGTCAAGTGTCGAACATTAAATAAAAGTATTAATGTAATTGACAAAACAAAGTCTCTGATCGTTTGATGTTAACTCGTATACTGTCCACATTAAAGTGAATGTGAACTCATTGATTTAAGATCTTCATTTAATTGCAGTTTTAATATGTAATAAGTTGCGATCATGCGGCGGTGTACATAATATTTGCCAAAATTTTAAACCGAAAATATATATAACTTTAACACTTTGTTAGGCATTATTGTCAAAGTGTTTATTGTTACGTATCTTGCGAATACTGAGAAGAATACATAAGGACGATATTTGATTATAGAATGTAATAAAGCTTAAAGACAAACAATAGCAGGCCTATATAGAGCAATTGCTAAATTTGTTTGGCGATTATTCGACGATTTGTTCTATTTAGTTTAGACGAAGGTAAAAACATGCGATTTATTTAAAATTTTATGCAGTTGTCTTCTGAGTTATAATAAACTTAGCCGTAAATATTAAATTTCAAGTATTTATTTAGTAAATCATCCATAATCATTAAAAGTAATGAATATCAAAAGCTTTAACGGTCAATGATCTAACACTTAAAATAGCAATTGCATAAATTATAGACGCGAACGTAGCTTAAACCAGATTTATACTCTAACATTGGAGCCTATAAATGCAAAATTGTATACACCTCTATATTACATAACAGTCTACTACAGTATTGTAATGTTCTAACTTTGTTACTATTATATTTTATAATGGAAAATGAAATAATTAGAATTTTATTATAACTTCAGTAATGTAAATGTTTTGTTACTCTCATTACACATACAGCGCAATCAGCTAAAACTATTAACAATCAATCTGGCAACAATTAGCATTTAGATTTGGCTCAATGAAGTTACATATCCCAGGTAGAGTCACATAATACCAAGCAGCACTGTTCTATTGCAACGCTTATAGCATAGACATATATGATAACATTTTGTATATTATGCGCTCAAGTAGGCCTATTATACGATGTCAACAAATAATCACGATAACAAGCATTATACTGTAGCTTTAAGTTTATGTTGATGACTTGCCAATATCATACAACAAAGAGAAGTCAGTTAGTTTGAACAAAAATAGAAAACAACCACACGGCCACAGAGTCGAAGAGAATAAATGCACATGAAAAACCAGCAAACAATGTTTGGTTGTTTGAAATTGGGTCAAAAACTACAATGTTGTGACTGCTCGATATATTATTTACTCTGTCAAAATGGTTAATTTAATAAATTTGATTACAAAACAAATAGTTGATTTGAAAAGAAACTATCAAAAGCGTAATTTGATGTAATCGCAGATACTGCAGCTGTGCACTTGCTGTAGTTATTATATCTATTTTTATTCTATGTTTAGTAAACTACTGCAAATGCTCTCATTTAATTTACAATGAATTGGCACAAGTAGCCAAAGTAAACTTTGAGTTACTTGCATCTTTATACTTGTTACTATTTAATATAAGTAATCATATTAGTAACTGTTTTAATTTTTATTCCTGTAATATACAATAGAACTTTGTGCTGTACGAGCACAATTAATTTTGAAATGTTTAGATGGAACTATTTAGTAGAACATTCTTACAGATAAAAGTAACCATCCTGTTACTGTCACTCTTCAAAAGTTACACTGGCGGCTCCCTATTAATTCGGTTTAAAAGATTTATAATGGATATCACATTTGTAGATAAATTCAAAAAGAAAAATATCATCTGTCTGTTCTGATGTGAGCCTAATGTGACTTCTGATGTAAGTGTCCTTGTGGATCCCGAGACAAATGTGTCCATTTTTGAGGTAAATCATCGCCAGGGTCATACTCACCGGTTTTCATTCTGTATTGACGCTTGTCTTTAAAGTCGAAAAATAACTTTTAGCAGGGATTGCGCCATGGGATAGCACCATGTATTGCTATCGTACAATATTTGAGGATATTTTAAATTTTATTCCTAATTATGGATTGCAGAATTTAGAATTGTAATAATATCGAACTTGTTTAATTAAAAATCGAATTTTATTGTTTGATTTTTGAAAACTTTTGAATCTACAGAGATATTAAAATAATATTTGGTAGTTAAAGGCGTCCATTTTTCCTAAACTAACAAAAATTTAAGAAAATATATTTATTTTGAATTAACGCATGGCCGCTGAAGGATATTTTTGGGGCACTCCGTTAGTCTCCGTATATTTAAAACCTGAAAAATGTCATTGGCAAATAAAGTTTCTAAGTTTGAATTATTTGAATTGTTTTCACTGTAAATGTAAAAAGCAATCAATTTGATGCGATCGTCACTATATTTGACTTATTTTCGTTGTCATTTAAGCGTTGTTATCTCTGTCATTCAAATAACTGTTTTGATTCTATTCGAGGAATTCTATATCTTTTATATAACTTGTATATTACATAATATTATGCGAATTACACAATCCTTGTACAATGCAACACTATCGCAATAAAAATGCACTCGAAGTAACACTATCAAGTGAAAGAAAACACAACCAGCAATAAAATAGTATAAGTTTGTTTGAATCACTATAATTGGTCTTTAGTCGTCGGTAATATCGTCATATTCTCATAAATTTGTCTCAAAATACTTAATAAATATTTTACGTTAGAGAAAAACGTGAAAACGATCGTTTACTGATATCTTGATGTAACATTTATTCAATGCCGGTATTAACTGGCCTCTGCCAATTATAGAATTATTACGATTCAATCTCTTTTATACATATTGCGCAATATTATATACAGGGTGTATCATAGCGTATCTGTTTGTTCTAGTAATACACAGTACAAAGACGTGACCATGATACCCGCTGCTTATAATGCTATGAGCTGAATTAAGCGGATTAAATTCTGAAGTAAAATCCTGCTGGTTATTAGTGGATATTAAATTGTATTCAGTATTAACAATGTTGCCCTCGCAAATCATTGAAGCTTTAATCCAAGGTCTTAATCACATAATTGTATAAGCGTGTATAAGCATTTATACAATAATCGCAAAAAGTCTGATCCAGTCAGATATAAAATATTAAACTACGAATTGAATATTGAATTGTTCAATAAGTTTATACTGTAGAACAATATTATAAAAATTTAAATATATGAGCCTGTAAAACATTCATCAAGTTTTCTTCATAGGGTGACGGCAGTGAATTAATTACTACTTATAATATAGGTAGAAGGGAGAGGGGGGGGGGGGGGGCGAGCGTTTCTTCTTTTTGATATTTTTGCCTTTACTAATAAAGTTTTGCCAAGCCCGAAATTCTTCATAGATATTTAATGATATTAACAAATTAACATATGTTCTTTCTTAATTTCTTAATTAATCTCATTAGGCATTAGGAAAGTGCTCATTAATCTACACGAGAATCAAAATCCGTTGAAATTTCTTTACGAACAGTATATCCTTCAGCTACTATAGGACTGTATAATCAAATTGAAACGAATGAGCACCGCTAATATATGTTGTGAATAATAAATTTACATGTAATGCAATAATTAGTTTTAATACAAATTATGGATTGTGTATTAATCAATTTACAATAAAACTCAACGATTCATAGAGATAGGGAGATCAGTGTAGATTGAACTCTTCAGATGTAGTTTTCGTTTACCTTAAAACATCATTTTTTTTGCTTATCAATCATTATTCCATTTCAGAAATCTGCCAATAATTAATAATAAAGAACCAAGTGAAGAGAAAAGAATCATTTGAAATGAATTCTTTACTATTTGCTAATTATAGACAAACAAATTCATTATAAATTACAAATTATTGGCTTTTCTCTATAAAAAATAAACGATTGTCTCGTTATATACTGCATGTTATATATTTGATACTGTATATTAACAAACTTTAATGACATTTAAATAATAGTGAAAAATGCTTGCATAACTCAGAAATTCAGTACAAAACATTACAAATTGACAATATTATGCAACAGTTTTATTACAAAAATAAATTGTAAGTTATTAGCTTAGCAGTTACTATAAAAAGCGAATATTTTATGTCTATTACTTAGTTAAGATTCTTTTATGAGTTATATTAGATTATCACTAGTTTATATACTAGTGATAATTTAATACTCCCTGGTTTAAATGATGTAAAATTGACTGACATTTGATGAATACTCTACTATTCTCTTACATCATGTAAATATATTGTCAGCAATGTTAACATTTAACATTCTTGGATATTGCTTTTGTTGCTGTTACACATTTATGATAATGATGATGATGATAATTATGATGATGATGGTGAAGATGACGATGACAATGATGACGATTGACAAATATTACGAATATTAATTACGGTAATCAATGACAAGTAATATATCATTACTTCTGTGATGCCTTGAATGAATCAATCAACTCACACCATACAGCCAGTAAAAACAAAAATCAATTATTTCGCAAACTAGCTTAACGAGTACAAACGTATATAAAGTAAAATGATTCAATCAACTAATAATATTCAGGTAGTAAAAACAAATCAGTTTCACATATAAGCTTGTAAAGTACAAATACAAACAAAGTACAATCGTATTCTAAAAGCATCTTATTTCATGAATGAAACAATTTTAATTTCTGGATATTTCTCATTGCAGCTTCTATGCAGTTGAGCAAAGCAGAATCCTATAAAGATTCAGTGAGATTAATTCAGATAGTTCCGTCCTTTAATTTTTCTTTAGACACAAGTTATGAGCATTCAATGAGTCATCAATTACTCATGAATGAGTCATACATGAGTCATCAATGAGTCATCAATGAGTCATTAATAAGTCATAAATGAATCATCAATGAATCATAAAGGAATCATTAACGAGTCATCATCTGAATGATGATGTCACTATACAACAGTTGACACAGCTGATGCTGATGTGACGTCTTGGTTCATATTACTCTCCACAAGTCTCCTTCCTCCATATTGGCCAATGAATGATCCATCCTCGTTGAATTTGATTGGATCAGACTCTTCATACTCAGCCAGGCTGTCTGTCTCTAGATCCACTGACTTATGGTCTGCACTGTTCACTGAAACTTGATCACATCTGAAATAATTACAATACGTCTTTAAATCATTGTAAATTGCTATTAATGAATAATATATTAATTAAGATTAATTACAATTAATTAAGTTAATATTATTCTACTAATAGTTATACAATAATTAATTTAATAAATATTACTGCAAAATATTTTGAAAATATAATTTCATCAGAATGCGTGATTGTATGAAATTTTTAATACAGTTAAACGTTACTTTGACTGTTCGATACGTTTTTAAATGATACTAAAAAATAGTCAATATAGCCCCAAAACAAAAAAGCTTACAAAACACACTAGACCAATACAAATATTCCCTAGACCAAATTAAGTATTTTGCTATTGCTTTTATTATTCCTCATATTTTATTAATATTTGATGTTAAGCCACTATATTTGATTTTATTTGTAAATTTAAAGAATAAAAGCAATTAGTAAGTCAGACTTTCGTTTTTGAAGTCTTTAATGTCAATTGATTTCAATTAAAGACAAGTGTTAATTTCAGCTTATAGTTCTGAGTCACATTTTAACTTCTCTACCAGTGCATCTTTTCTACCATTGCGTCACTGCTGATCACCAGTAAGTCACTTCTGATCACCAGTAAGTCACTTCTGATCACCAGTAAGTCACTTCTGATCACCAGTAAGTCACTTCTGATAACCAGTAAGTCACTTCTGATAACCAGTAAGTCACTTATGATCACCAGTAAGTCACTTCTGATCACCAGTAAGTCACTTCTGATCGCCAGTAAGTTACTTCTGATCGCCAGTAAGTCACTTCTGATCACCAGTAAGTCACTTCTGATAACCAGTAAGTCACTTCTGATCACCAGTAAGTCACTTCTGATAACCAGTAAGTCACTTTTGATCACCAGTAAGTCACTTCTGATCGCCAGTAAGTCACTTTTGATAACCAGTAAGTCACTTCTGATCACCAGTAAGTCATATCATGTGGGTATGATTAATGTCTATTCAGAATACTTAGATAACAGAATCAGAGATTCAGATTTATATAAAGTAATTCAATTAAAAAAGATATGCAATAAGAGAAGACTTTACTTACTCTTTTATAAACTCTCCAAACACTGCCTCTTCTTCTTTTTTGTTTATATCCTCTCCTCTCATCTTCTCCTTCTCGTGAACTAACAATAAAATAAATACCATAGTTACTCAATGAACCTATAACTATAGTTTAATCTCTATTGACAAATTTTTGCAAAAATGTGAACAATATTACGGATATAAAAATAGAGGATAACTTGTACAAATAAAATATTATTTTGATATAAACACTAGAATGAATAATTGATTAATATTAATAATGCTGACAAGAAGCCAATTTTTTAACATTTATTTGCAAAAGGAAATAAATATTTGCAATTATTATGATAATAAAAAAAGTCTATCAGTGTTCGTCAGATCAGATATAGTCAAGTATAGTCTTAGTCTCAGATATTTGGATTCATTTGGATTCATTTGAAGCTTTTAGAGATTTGATCCCTGTTAAAAAGGTACTCCGTGATTGCACTCATTTATTCTTAAATTTGATGTTTTTTCATTTCACTGTATTTATTTAAAGTTCTATTTAACATTCTTCACAAATGACAAATAAAAGATTTGTATATATCTAAAATCATAATTAATGACATATTATATCTAAAATAATATAATAAAAGCAAGTATAGATTAATTTGATGATGAGAAGATAAACTACTGCAATAGACTGACCCGCATACTTGGCTCCCTTGTTTTTCTTGATAATGCACAGAAGTAAGACAACCAATAGAAAGAAAGCTATGCCACACAACAGACCAATGAACCAACCGGAGTTGATGACAGTCGCTTGCATTGACTTCAAAGCTGTACACACACAGTGCATGCGAGTGTAAACAAAAGATATTTTACAAGTATCTCAGTTGGAAGGAGAAAGGACCATCGAAGAGTATGATAATATCTATAATAAATACTTATATCCTAGATCCTATTTGAAGAAATAGATTCCCAAGGATCTGATCCTTGGGAATCTAGAATGTTCAAAAAGGATTTAAGATATTATTATTCACTAGCGTTTAAAACTGTTACATTTTGCCATTAATTCTTGACAAGAATTATATTTTTGATGTAAATTCTCACCTTCATTCTGCCCCACTTTGACCCGCTTGACCTCAGATTCTGCATCTCTGCCATTGGTTGCAACTATGATGACGTCATATGACCTTCCATTCTCAAGGTCATGTACAATTATCCAATCATCTTCCTCCGTGTGTATGGATGACTCATTCCACTCTTCATTGGAGCCTGTCATTGGTCAATAAACAACTAAAGGATGACTAATAAATTTGATTAAATAACGTTAAGTTATTGTGTTTTGCTTGTTTGGTTGATTGGTTCGTTAATGGCATGGCAGCAAACAAAAGCTATTTAGTGCCAGAAATTAAAGTATGAAGTATATCACAATACAAAAATTAGTCATAACCAACACAAAATATTTGATAAAAACTTGCAATGAGTGGACAATTAAAGATAATCTCCATTCAGCATTGAGAGTCTACACATGTTCAAAAGTCATCATCTATTGTGTATTAGTGTAGTTATAGACAGCTGTAGTATAGATTACCAGTTGATGATGCATTCTCATTTGATTATCATTTACAGAATTAAATATAAATTTATTCTTAAATGTGTTTAATATTTAGTATCAGTTATGTTAATGCTGAAAAATGATCCGCTGCACAATCAATTTTTCTTCAAGATTTTGAACCAAGCAAAAGATTGATGCCATCAACAACAGTTTTAGATTGACATGCAACATTCTACCAATGAATATACACTGCCTTGTATGGTTCATATGACGTTTTAACAGTTTAATAATTATTCAGTTGAATAAAAAAACATTTACTTTGTACTTACCAGTTTTCTGATATTTCAGGTAAAATTTGCTTGCAGGATTGACAGGAGGATCTGATGTACTGGGAAGCCAGGAAATATTAAAGAAATTTTCTCCTGTCACCACAGAAGAGAACACAGGAATATCTGGAACTGCATGAACACAAGGCATAAGAAATGAATTGCCGAGACAGTTAATAATAGAACAATATATTATCAACTACAAACAGAGTACAGAAAAGTAGCAAAAGAGCATCGCTTAAAAGAATGAAGCAGTTAATTGAATGAATGGATTAATATAGTTACAATAAAGTATAATTAAGTAATTATCAGATTGTAAGTTGAAAATTGTGAATATCAAGATGAAGAGCATAATATATAATTGAGAAGAGTTTAGAAACACTTTATAGAAATAATGAAAAGTCCAGATTCATCACATAACATGTCTATATTTAGTGCGATAGATATGCTAAATATTATCCTAGTAGAGATAAATGATAATGCAAAGGATGATGAATAGCACTTTAATTTTTATATAAATTTAAACCGCGACACATTAAGTCAGCACTAACAAATCGGTCCTGACTGCAAGTTCAATAGGCTAGGGTTAGAGGTAGGGTTAGGTTTAAGTTCGGGATTGAAGTTAAGGTTAGGATTAGATTTAGCTGTTCGTGTGATTTATAATTAATACATGAACTGATGTGGCCAATTTCTCAGTGAATGTTTTCGGGATTGATTTGTTGGGGTACCAATTAAAACACAAGAATAATTTAAGTCTTACTTGAATAAGGAAGAGTTGACATTTCTAGAAAGTTCTCAGGTCCACTGCCTTGTGATGTGCGTGCAGAGATGTAAATGATGTATTGCGTGTCAGATTCGAGATCAAGTAACTTCTTAGTCAACTTATGAGGATCATCAATCAGCACTGATGTATGGCCTGATGATGATACTACACAACAACAATAAAGTTATAAGTTTAATACTCGATTCAGACAAACGCAAATAAAAACAGTAAAATTTCAAACATTATGATTTTGCATATCAGTCTGAGGCATTCATCTATCTAGGTTTACTTCAAGCAAGACTTTCACTAGAATTACTGGTAATATCATAATTAACAATAACCACTTGTAATAATTCTATAAATCAAAAGATTTTGTTTTCTTTATATTGTACTTAGAGTAATAAATGTTTCATTACCTTCCAAAACAAAAGGTTCGTTGCTTCAATTTTTTGTTATAGAAATTTGTCAAATATTCAATTAAAATTAAGACGATTTTGTATCACTAACAATCAAACTGAATCATTAGTTTCAAATCTTTAAACTTTTAGTTTAAAATCAAATTTTGAAATTGATACTCAACACAAAAGACAACACGTGTTTATCAGATGAATGAAAATCATTCCAATGAATATCTGTCAACTTCACTCTAGTTTAACTATAATACAGACTGTGATATCAATTAGCGGGGGGGGGGATGGATTCAGACCAACACTAACCAGACTTGTATCTTATTTGATATCCTAACGGTATCCCGTTGTGTTCTATAGGAGGCAACCAGTGAAGTTTAAAATGAGTCGATCCTCTCTCTCTTACTGCTATATATGGAATCTTACTGGGAACTGAAATAATAAATATATTATTATATTATTAATAATAATAACAATAACAATAATACAAGATATATTTAACAGAATAGTTGAAACAAGTATTGCAAAAAAATTCAGTAACAGAAGTTAAAAATTTAGATTTAAAAAGTATTTTGGGAACCTGTCCCAAAGCTTCCAATACTAATAATAAAATAATAATTTTTGCTTATCTTTGAGCATAAAAGGGCCGCCCACCAATTTTCCTATATATTCAAACACTTCAATAAAAGAGGTATCACTCAGTTCAGCTTTTTTTCATCAATGGAAGCCATCTTATTAAATAAAATTCATGAAATCCCTTTTACTATTTTATAGCAATAATAATAGCAGTAATAATAATAATACTATTAAGTACAACTAATTTACTATTCAAGATATACTAATATAAATCAATAACAATAATAATAATAATAATAACCAATCATCCAAGTCTCATCCAAGAGTGGGCTACTCTTGTATTCATCATCCAAGAGTGGGCTACTCTTGGATGATGAAGCCATCAGAGTTGCAGTTGGCCTTCGCTTGGGTGTAAACCTCTGCCAACCACATCAGTGCTCTTGCGGTGCCCTAGTTGATGCACGTAGGAATCATGGCTTAGCATGTCGACGTAGTTCTGGTCGCATGGCCCGTCATCAACTAGTCAATGATTTGGTGTGGCGC
>JAQIXG010004584.1:0-12684 GCA_034700105.1 Oconnorella tubifera
CCCAGTAGGCGAGTTACCCAGTAGGCGAGATCCCAGTAGGCGAGTTACCCAGTAGGCGAGTTGACTTGACCCCCTTTTCAAGTACCTAGTACCATCAACAATCATTTTAACTACTCATATAAGCTGTAATTGCGAGATTAAATTGTTACACTCTATTAAAGTAATCGCATTGCAGACGTCCAATACAGATGTCACTAATCAATAATAAGCGAGAAATGTTCTATTAAGCTTCGATATAATCAGATAAGGAGGTCAGACTCCCTCTAGTGACCATTTTCAATTGAAATCTCCCTCTATGATATCTAATAAGAATCCATTCGCTTCGCTTACTCCTATCACAAATATCCGATGTTCTCAATCTAGCATTGGAAAAGTTAGATAAGTAAATCACTGCTATCATTACATAGCTGGAAGCAATGAACACGTCCAAATAATGAACATAACCGAACAAGTATCTCTGAGTGGAAGAATTAAGATCATATCGAACGTGTCACATTATAGATTGAGTATTCAGATTGAGATTGAAGCTGAGTGTAAACACTAGTAAAGTACAGTAAAGATCTGTGTTATGATAACATATATGACGCAATCGTATCAACCCCAACAGATGCTAATTACAGTTATATTATTGCGTAATATATCTTGAATTTGTATCGTTATGAAAATCTTTATCTTATTGAATCTCATGGAGAGTGTGTCAGCTTATAGTTTATATTAAAAATAGATCAGTTATTGGTTAAAATTTAAGAAAACTTTAATCAATAACTAATTAAATTAAAGTAAAGATTTTAATTTAATTTTAATGATAATATAAATTCAGCATGTATGACGTAGAAGCACTCGTAAAAACGATTAATAATCTTAATTAATAACTCATTATAGAAAGTAAGTAACGTGACATTTATAATATTTTATGATAGTTTTATAGGCCTATTCAGTGTTTCAAGCAGAATTTATCTGATAAAATAACCACTCTCTAAAGCATATTAGTACTTTTGTTACTAATTAATAATCGTTAATTTTTAAGTGTATTCTATAGTGTTTAATTAATTATTGAGGCGGCGTATCAAAGCATATACTTTAGCGCTAAGCTTCTAAATTTGTCGGAAGAAAACAAAGTACAAAACTTGATGTGTGCCTGGATTTCAAACAGATATTGAATTTATTACGATTATAAATTTAGAACTATAAATTTAAACTTTCTTATTATGAATTGTTAAAATTGAAAAAGACTGAAATCAGTCTTATATGTATACAATAAGAACTGAAGAATAAAATATATCTAAAAATTCTGACAATACTTATTTATAAAACTGAAAAGTATCCTGACAACTCCAGAATTACATTTACGTCCTTCTGACGTAGTAATATCACGTGCTATATAATATATGACGTCAATACGAGTAATAATTTCTTCTAATCACTAATTAATGAGCTTGTACTTTCTGCATTTTAATCGATAAATTAACGTTAATTTCGGAAAGTTAGTCATTTATAAGAGCTTCTTCAGCAGTTTACTACTACCGATTAGAAGTGAGTAAAACTCAACAAGTGGCAATATTAAATTTTATGTTTTCCAGTACCATTTCCATCTCACTGTCACTTTTAGATTGATAATATTTACTGATAGAACTTATAAGTGAATTTTAATCGTTGCAGATTAGCATAATCTTAGAATTTGTTATAATCATAGACAAATTTCTGCACTTTCGATTGCAAATAAACAATATAGATGAAACAAACTATTAGATGGAACATCTAGTAATTATTGTCTAAAATTACATGTTCTGAATTGCGTTCAATTGCAATCAACTTTTTTTACGACTGTAACAAAAAATTATTTATTATTTTTTTATTTATATATTTCAGGCCTATTATTTTATTACGTAGTTACATATATTTATTATTACCTAAATTATACTAAGATATGTATAAAAACATATTTTTAATTATTTTGTCATTCTGTGAAATGCTTTAATGCGACAAATATTGGTTTAAATAAAGAGCTTCTATAGATTAAATTACAACAAAACGCAATTAAAAACGTGAATTAAATATTGAACAAATCGAAATTAAAAAATACATTAAAATGCTTATATTAAATTATTTTAAAAAAACTAATAGCAGGTATGATGCATGAGCGAATTTTGTCTTTCATTCTAATATTCTTGATTGAACTACTTTTGGATAAACAATATTAAACAATTCGAAAACGATTAAAAAATATTTATGATTCCTCAGTCGCTCCCCCCTCCCTGCATCAATTTTGTCAGCTATTCAACTCCTATGCATACAGAAGTTAATGAAGTTAATTCAGTTATTACGAATTTAGATACATAATGTTCTTATAAAATTAACTTAACAGAAACTGTTGTTTTTCACAGGAATTAACCATTGCTATGAAAACATATATAATCATGATTTAATTTCTTTATTTAGTCGTTAACAAATAAAAAAGATAAAACTATCAAAAAAATCAAATAGAAATTACTCCTAATAAATAAAGCAAATAATTTCTTCTACATTTTCTTTCTACTAGAAATCTTTCGTGAAGACAACTTGATCTGTCAATCATGTATCCGTTAAACTCTTTGCATTGTGTTGATCCTTTTACTTCGCTCTCATTGGCTAATGCGTCAAAGAGCTGCTACGCTATTGGTCAACGACTGATCTTTAATAAACGCAATAATTTGAGTCTTAAATTGCAACACCTGGTGGTACCTTGCGTTATCAAAATTGAAACATTTGTGTTTAGATTAGTTGATCTTATATTATAGGAATATCGATTACTCTATAATATAAAGAGTGTACAATTTGTGAAGACGCGGTAAACGGTTTCATCGATTGGAAACTAACATGGTATTATTCGGTAGGTTGTAACTTCAAAAAAGCTTTTATTACTGTTTATTAAAAAATTAGCAAAATGTTAAATTGCGAATTTATAATTTTATTAACACCTGTTGTAATTTATAAGTTTTGACTTAATTTAATTATTTGATTAATCAATTATGTATTTCATGTTAGCCCTAATCGTTAAAGATTATATATTTTTTATATTTATATTTAATTTTTATGAAAAGTAATTAATTTCATATTGAAATTAACAATATTAAAGTAATCTTAACAAAAGAAACTAATTAATGAAATAATAGATTCAAGACAGTCATTTGATGTTTTTAGTAAAGTTTTAATATATTGCAATTAGCCTATCTCAGATATTTTTTCTGTTTTTTCCAGTAATTTATAGTTTCAATAATAGATTAAATGACTAACCTTAGACATCATTTGTGTTAAATTATTGTTATATTCAATTATTGTTATTATAATTCTTTTTCATTTTTCGTCGATACTTCATTCTCAGGGTTTTGACAACATTTGATATTTTAACAGTATTAAATTATCAATATTATCATTATTATTATTATTGTGCTGCTTGAAGAAGATATTATATTTAACAAAAAAAGTTTTCCTCCTCTCCTGCTACTCTCCCCCTCTCTCCAGCTTAGCTTAAGTTTTCTGAATTACATTTTTAATTGTTGCATCATTTTTAAGAGTTTCCCTATCTTTCATGCAGCTTTTAGTAACCTTGTTACTTTTAAGCTGCATGAAAACGAGGAAACTTATTATATTTAAGCGATAAGAATTTCTGAAATATTAATAAAGATTATCATATCATTATATCATAATATAACCGTAGGGCCAATATGACTATTCTATATCATCATAATATTACCGTATATGTACAACAAATAATCTAGCAACATCGAATATATTTCGTTGAAACGAAGTCATTTATATCTGCAGCAACCTAAAGAATTAGTATAGGATCAATTATAGATAACTATGTTTGTCTTTCTTTAGTACAGTAATAAATATTTAAGTCTGTAAAAGGGATACTTATATATTTATAGAAAATCTATCATACGTAAGACTGTATTTATGCGACTTGCACACAAGCGTGCTATGTGCCCGCGATTTAAAGATTTCCATACAAACACACCCTAAACAAAAGTTTAATTTTAAAACTAATGGAACATTAAGTACTTTGAGTGACAGTATGCTAATCGTAATCATTTCATATCTTGTCGTGATAATATTTAAATTTGATGATCGAAAAGCAGCTGTCAATTTTGTTATGCTGTCTTTAAGTATCAAACAGCGACGCGCTGGTCTACATAAATGCAGACATATTACGGAAATTTTATTTTCCCGATTAACATGAATCAAAACGTCGCATCTCGAATACATTTCGGCACTTTGATGTCTAGAACTTTAAAACTTTGCGCCCGCTTGAACTATTGACCTTTCATTGCATATTGCAATAGTAGGATAAGTAGGATTAATCCGCGGTATTTTATTTGAGGGTTTTATGTTGATTTAGCAAAGGGATCTGCATCTAAAATTGATTGTTTATCCGATTATCTCAGAGACCCGTGATACGAAAATCCGTAAGATTCATTCAAGTCTAATTCATTTGAAGTTATCTTGCAAATAACTTTCATTGATTAACATTTCGTTTTTTTGATTAATAAAACTTATCTTAAGAAAGTCGTGTCACTTCTACAAGTGTTTTCTTTCTTTGGCTAACAATTTAATTAACATGACTTTGAAGTTATAAATAAGATGGACAGAAAAGTTCATGGTGTTGATTAAATAATCAATGCAAAAGTTGAATTTTAGAAGTAAAGCCTAATTGTTTACCGTGTAGTTACCTTAATTACAATTTAAAATGAAAACATCAATTTTTATCGCTTTAATGAATAAAACAATTTTTAATCGTCACGTGCATCTGTTACTAAAAAATAACTCAGTGATTATTTAAATATGGTTTTTCAATTGTTGATATAATATTTTCAATAACAAAAGTTTCAGAAATTACTACTTGAATGCCTAAAACAACAAATAACACTAGTTATAATCTCACAGATTCTGTGACAAAATTAATTCCTGTCAAGTAAAATATACATTTCATCGTATGATATCTGGTTACAAAAATACGATCATAATATCACACACCGAGTGTTACTTTCTTCAATTCAATGCCTATACCACTAATATGCCACAACGTATTGTACTATACTGTCTTTTGCTGGTTTAATTCTCTCCGTTATTGCATCTCTTACGGACTCCTCTCCTCGTACAACTTACATCTGCTTCTTTGTCGTTCATCGATCCATCGACGTAGCATCATTGAACTGTTTCTCAAGTGTTCTTCGGTGTTATATCCCTCGCGGTAAACGACTTGACCCATCATCCTAACACACAGCGACCGCCTCCAATAAAATACAAAGCTTTCGAATATCTTCGACTGCGTTTAGTTGACTGACACATCGTATGAGACTACAGTGTCGACTGTCAAAGATATAATTATTTCTTTTTTGTAATCGATTCTATTTTCGAATGCTTATAAACTGTAGCAAAAGTGTGGTCCGTTCAGCAGTCAGATAGAGAGTTAACTACAATGTACAGTAAACAGTAAATAATGACAATATATAACGTTGAATTCAACATAACTCGTGATAGAGTATGTGAATAGCTGTGAAATCGTTTGTAATTTTATGAAAATAAACATTGTAACTATTAAATTAAGTAAATTAAGTACTTTGTTTTATTATTTATTCATCCAATAACAATTAGATTTGCTAAATCTAATTATTATTATCCTATTTGATTGTTTATTTAATTTTAGCTTTATTATAATTTCGGTAAACACATCCCAATCGACAAATTTCATTTTGTGTTCAAAATAATAATTTTAGTTAAGAAAATTATTTTACATTGTGTTTAACTCAGTATTTAACTGTGTTTAGTAATTATTGTATTTGACATAAATAATTATGTAGGATTCCTTATAAAAAAAATCGGGTCCATTGAGTAATCTCAAAATTAATTTCACTGGTCATTTAGTGATAATAATATAACTTTTCTTTCTGATTCTTTTTCACGCTCAATATTATACATCTTATTTAATAATCCACAAGTTAATTCAACATTAATTATATTACTTCTAAACTTCTTTCTCATGATATCATGAGTATAATTACTTTTGATCTGTTTGCAAATATTAGCATAAAGACTTGTGGACACGGAGTACTGCGGTATTATATTACTCTTTCAAATGACGCATATATTTGACAATGACAATATGTAGATACAGCTTAAATAATTTGTATTGTTACTTCAATTACATCCAAGACTAAATCACTAATCTCATGAGTCACGCAGATTAATGAACCCCAGCGGGTAAAGTTCGTTGATATCCAGCTTATATAAATGAGTAAATTAATTTAGAGAAATCATTATGATATAGATGTTCCAGTAGAATATAATCTTTATTGAATTTTCGAATGCTGTTAGATTCAGTTCAGTTTTAAATTCTACATTTGACAGTTTACTTATTTCTATGCAAAGCGTCTTATTAGCATTCCAACTTCGAGCTCTGTATTTTTTTCTTTTTTGGATAAGCAACAATTGGAGTGTTTACGTTTATAAAGTTAAATTGTATTTTTGCATTATTTTTATTAAATATAAGAATATTGTAAAAAAGGTTAAATCAAACGTTGCAATGAAAGAAACATAACAAAATAGTAAAATAATTACATATTAAAGAATTAGAAACTGAAAAGAGTTGAGTAGTTGGAAGGCTGGAGATTAATTTAACTGCGAAAGTATTTAGTATTAGATAACTACATATAGATAAGGAATAATATTAATTAAGATATGAGTGCACTAACTTAAGTAGAATAACAATTAACCTTTAACATAATAATATATTAACTTAAAACACCTAGTGTGTTGAAACTCGTGTAATTAATGTTATGGTTAAGAATGAATTAACTCATATTGAAATATATTAAGTATTGAAATAATTACTTATAGTATTAAATAGTATTACATATTTAAGTGAGTGTTATTTTGAGTTTTATTTAATTGAGTGTCAATTATCAAAAATTAATAAATTTTGCTGTCATTTATTTGAAAAATGACAAAAATTGACTTTATTCTAATTCTAATCACATTCTAATGTTAGGTACAATTCTAACAGTTCTTTTTTACAGACAGTCACGAAGTTAACCGATCAGAACTGTTAAAGTCGATGGCTGACGAAGATGATGACTTTCAAAGAAAATCTTCTTCCTTTTTCTTTCCTCAAAGGTTAAGACCAGCTGACGTCACGAACTTCTCGCTGGCCACCCTTCCTTGTAGCCTTGTACTGAGACCTTCTCGCATTCAAATAGATGTAAGTTAAGATAACTACATAACTATTATTCATTTACTTTGTGTACAGTTATATTCTCTTTCTGTGATAATGATTGTGTATTATTATAATAATTATTTGTTATCTATATTTGCTATGCAATTATTACCTGTGCATACAATATATAACGCATTGCAATATCTGTTTGATAATTATTATTTATGATTAAAAAATTCTGAGTAGTATTTTTGCTTGTATTTTAGCTACCATTTATAGATAAGGGTTCTACATATAATCGTGATAATTAATCGTATTTGAAATTTGGAAATTTAATTGGCGTAAATTGCTTCTCGCAGCGAGATGCACTTTATGAATGATATATTAAAATTCTAGAAAGCATATCGATTTTTAAAAGTTATTTTCAGTTAATTGTTCTATATCCGTTGCTTCCTATTTACAATAAACTTTTCAATTTTTTAAAACTGTTCTCACAATAAACTGACACTAAGCCTGTAGTATCTTTTGATTAAAAACAAGTTCAAGAATGGAAAAAAGTGTCATCTATGCGTTTTTAAATCTCTGCATATCATGTCAGTATTTTTCAGTATTTTTCATTATGTGCTTGAAAATCCTTCAAGAAAATACTTCGCAAAGCAAATAGAACCCATTGGATCGCGCGTCCAATATGGTCGCTGCTTAATAAACACTTAAAATCATCAACCATTTGACCAACCATCCACTCGGTCATTCCATCGTGCGAATACAATGAAGCAATTATATCTAAATATTTTGTGACCACATTCTAGAGGCGAGAAGCAGTCACTCTTGCAGAATTTCATTATACAATTCTGCTCATTTTAACATTTTCTTCGCTAAAGGCTTATAGTTTACTCGACAATATGCTTGAAGATTGTTTGATCTGAGCTTCTTGTATGATTTTCAAGAGAGTGACAGCAGATGTAAAAACTGGACGTCTAGCCTTTCACCTGCCGCGCATTTATTCATTGGTTGTTTTAGTTGCATAAGTTTATGTATTGAACATCATACGCATTGAGCTTCGCTATTAATTGTAAGTTTTCATTGAGAATAATTCTAAGATGTTATATCACGACTAGTCATTCATTAGATTTCTTATCGATATCCACTGGGACGTGTTTGTCATTGAAATCGATACAGTAAAATATCATTGTTTTGTATCGAGTCTACGCAAATCAGTAGAAATGAGCCTTTAATCGCTTAGACGCATTCATTGCGCTTGCACTTCAATCGTCGGTTAAGCAACTATTTATTTTAAATCGTTTGATCTTTTAAGTTATTGTACTTTGATACTGAGATGCGAGTATATATCAGTTGAGTTGTACGCTAGTATACAGTGTATTTGCAAGCTTTGTTGTATTATCATTATTGATTTCATTGCTTAGATTCAATCCAATTTGTATTAGTTCTTTTCTTTATTTTAATTATCTGATTTATTATTTACTTTGCAAACTAATTATCTGATTGACACATAATTACACATTCAAATTTAATCTTAATTATTAAGCTTCGTTAAATTCATATTAATTAGATACCTGCAGCATCCTCTTTGGCTTCAGTATAATTCATATACGGCCGGAAATTTATAATAAATGTTTAGTTATTGTATTGATTATGTCTGATTTTACCAAAAATAAAAACCATCATTGTAATATTTTAGCTAAGGTTTTTGCATTTTCTTTCATGTTTTTTTAATCTCATATTATTTGCTGCATTTTGAGTCAGACACTTTTAAAATTTATATCATTGGCCAATGTACTTTATTTTTAGCAGTATTTCTAGTTGACATCCAATGATATAATATGCTGAATTAGTTTAGATATGCCATGCACGTCAACGTGTTATTTTTATTTGCTCGTTTTACGATTTGGCATACCAATACAGTTCGATATAAAACGATACATTTCACTTTTTTCAAGTAAATATGCTTGCATGTAAATAACATCCAATGCCAATCTCATACATCTTTTTTCATCTTAAATTGAGTATAAAATTGTAACTTTATACTTCAACGAAATATTTCAATATAATATTTTAATCAGAACACAAAGCATAAATGTTTACATTTAGAAAATCGGTGTCTGGAGTCAGGAATTTATTCCTAAAGGAACTCGTTTTGGTCCAATTAGACGCGACAACACATTACTCTCTCACTCACGGCCAATCAGTTCATCGCTACCATGGCAGGTATGCTTTGTCTTTGTGATAATACATTTTCTTTATTTTTACAGATAGTAGATTTATTGTTGTAAGCTTTATTCTAAAGAAAAAGCAACTGTGGGCTGATACTTTGGATTGCAGCCCAAAGTAACGGAACTCTAGCTTATTTAACTTGTTATGTGATATTGTAAATTGCATAAAACTAGAATTTGAGCTTTCTATTTTCATCGTCATACACTGTAGCTATTTTGCAAGATAACAAAGACTAATATTATATTACATTTTATCACATTGTCATTGTATTTGTGGTAGATGAATAACAAAGTTGACCACAGCATCTCGCTCTCCAACAACTTTCAACACAACTGGCTGCAGTTCATTGTTACCACTTCATCTTGCTCGCAACAGAATCTTGAATCTATAGAGATCCATGATGAGATCTACTTCTGTGTTTCCAAGTCCATCTTTCCAGGGATGGAACTCTGTGTTCTTTGCAGACAAGACTCGTTTAGTAATGGAGCTCTATCTAGTGATCGTCTTCATTCTGTTTCTCCTGATGAATTATACAGTAAGATTTTTGGAAAAAAAACTTGATTTAACGCTTTGTACAGAGAAGAGAATAATATGGAATGACTATGATTTTATTAGCGAAATAATCTTTTAAATTATATGCATTTGTTATTTATATAAAGTTTAAATATCAGATATATGGGACTCTTTGATGGCAACTTTCATGTTTAATGACTTATAAAATACTTTTTTATTATTTTACTTATTGTAGATAAATATAACTTAATGGATATAATATTAGTAGTTTTGTAATTTCAATATCTTATTTATCATATCCGCAAAAGTACTAATATATTTTTCGCTTAACGGTAAGTCTGGGCTAAGAAAATTGTAATTGAAGAATATAAAGATAATGTATTTAAAACTGCTTTTAACTATAATAAATTTCAAGTATACCAGTGTATAGCTATTAAAATATATTTATATATGTAGTGCATATAATCTTCAAAGCCATATCATTTATGGCTCACTAATTTCACTAGTGAAATTATTTCTCAGAAGTTTTAATTCTCTCATTTGTTCTTTTTTGCACTCCTTTAAGACGCAATAAATATAGCAATGGATCTAAGTCATTGATATAATCGCATTGTAGGCGGATATTAGAAAAAGGTGAATGTGAGAATAACTTGCTGATATCATGTCAGAGTCGACTACATAAATGATTTCGTTTAGTACAGGTTAACTGAGTTTAACGCCATACATTGCTTCTGTTTAATATGATTTAAAGTTTATTGCGTTTATATCAAAACATCTTTTATCGTCGCATTATTGTCAAGTGCATGTTATGAAGAAACTGCACTTTCCGTGCGCGCAAATCTCTCAATCGCGTGCCTTTTAGAACATGTATAATATGCGACCGTCGATATAGTTTAATTCAATTTTCCGTTTGTAAACTGCGAGCTATCGCGAACAATTAATCGACCATAAAAATTCATTGTGTTCTTTATCATGTCCACTTAGTAGGGGCCAGCCTTGTTAAAAAAGAATTCACTAGTTGCTCAGTAATTTGTGATAGCGCGATTTCGACCATAATAATAACATTTGTTCAACCACACCACTGCTTTCAAATCAACACACGCATTTCAAAAATGATCACAGTGAATTTCAAGTGCGATTTTACAGCCTTTCTGAGCATTGTACTGGTAATTAATCAACACGATCGTCTGTAGATGAGAGAAGTTTATTGGTCCTCATCAACCCAAAGATTGCATAACTTTAAACCTTTGATCTGACTCGGCAGGACCACTCTAAATTATTTTATGGCAAACCGAACGGTATCGGTTGAGTTCTTGATCAATCCATTTTCAATCACCTGCTAACGTCAACTTTTCGCACTTCTAATGTATATCGAGGCCGATAGACACCGTTGGCTTGGCCGCGTGTTAAATAGCTTTAGTTGCATATCAAGTGTCAATGTGTCAACGTTAGCTTGATCATTCAACTAAGTGACAAAACTGCGGTGAAATTAGACTCAACATTCACGCTTAGTCGTGTAAAGATTTACAAGATGTTTCAGTTATCTGTTGAAAGATTACTTTGATAGTTTGCCCATGAAATGAACAGGGACGACGATGCTGTCTACAGTTTATTGATTGTAATAGCAATAAAGTGTAAATGTGTTATTATACTGTGTGTCCGACACATTATATTTATAGTTAATCGTGACTCATTCTTACCGATTGAAAGCGTAGACAAATATAATTGAATATGTTCAATTAATGCATTTAAAGATAATCGTACGAATTTTTAACGTTACTATAAAATAGCTTTAAGAACAAAAATATAATTTGGAATTGAGATTCTTCACGTTAAACATCTACGATTTTAATTATTTCAATCTTGAAAAATAAAATTACTGACGGCAATAATTTCGCATATATCACAAAATAATTCAGTCTGAGTGTTCCAATTTTTTTCGCAATTGAAAAGATCTTCTCGATTTGTTTGATACCAAATTACCGTGTATACATATGTTTCTTATCATATTTCAATATCGCTCAAGTAAACTGACATAATCACCTCTATCTTTGTACTCCAAACCGCAAGGTTCACACTCATCTATCCGAGGGCAGGTGCAGAGTGATAAAGACATCAGACTCGCATATTGTTTACGATTCTCTTCTCTTTCAACCTCGGCGACTATCCATTGCGCCGATAACTCATTATCCGGTCTAATTGACCTGCTCTTAAGTCTGGCATCCTTGTCTGGAGCGTCGTGATCTTTGTTGTGGCCACGTGTTTGTGGCCGGTATCGTCTCGCTCGCCGACCAGTCCTCATTGTCGGTGACTGAGCTCTAGTACATAGGGTAGGTATACGGTGAACGGAAGAAAAGATGGGTTTAGTTTTTATTTCACGATCGCGTCTTTTCTTTCTTTCTTCAATCAGAGACGCACTTTCAGTAAAGAAACATAAAACATAAAACCGAGAGTAGCGTATTATTAGTTAATACAATAGAAATCTTACAAATGTAATACAATGTATTACATTAATACAATGTATTACTCATATTCTATGAGCGCTGGTGTTCTATTTGATTTAATTCTGTGCTGTTATAATTTAGAAAATTAATTAATTTTTCTTTATGGTGTCTTTTTTCGAAAACACAATTTTAAATCAGAATAATAAATTTATATTTGCAGCTGCATGCAGTTTTGTGATGTAATTGATTAAATTAATGTAATAATTAATGAGTGTGCCTCAAATGGTTTTATGGAGGGAA
>JAQIXG010004585.1:0-12684 GCA_034700105.1 Oconnorella tubifera
TTCTATTTATTGTTCTATAGAACCGTATGGAAGAGTCCAAGGCGTTGTTTAGAACGATCATAACGTATCCTTGGTTCCAGAACTCGTCTGTTATTTTATTTCTCAACAAAAAAGATTTATTGGAAGAAAAAATACTTTATTCTCATCTTGTTGACTACTTCCCTGAGTTTGATGGTAGGTCAATCAGTTAGTCAATCAGTAAGTCATTCAGTTATTCAGTCATTCATTCAATCAATTATTCATCCAGACAATCAATCAAATATTCAGTTAATCATTTATTCAGTCGATCAGTCAATCAGTCAGTCAATCAGTCAGTCATTCAGTCATTCAGTCAGTTATGCGATCAATCATACAATCAATCATTCAATCAGTCATGCAATCAATCGTTCAATCAATCGTTCAATCAGTTATACAAGCAATCGTTCAATCGGTTATATGATCAATCATACAATCAATCATTCAATCAGTCATGCAATCAATTGTTCAATCAGTTATACAATCAATCATTCAATTAGTTATACAATCAATCGTTCAATCAGTTATACGATCAATCATTCAATCGGTTATGCAATCAAATGTTTAATCAATCATGTTCAATCACTTATGCTATCAATCATAAAGATAGAACAATAGTTCTATCTGTATATCTCTTTTGTATATTTGTCTGTCTGTCCGTCTGACTGCTTGTTATTTGTCTGTATGTCAGCCTGGTTGCTCTCTGTCTGTATGTCTGCCTGTCTGAGTGTTTGTCTCTATGTCTGTCTCTCTGTATGTATGTCTGTCTGTATGTCTGCCTATCTGAGTGTTTGTCTCTATGTATGCATGTTTGTATGTCCGCTTGTGTGTTTGTCTGTCTGTATATCTGCCTTTCTGTCTGAGTGTCTGTCTCTATGTCTGTCTGTTTGTATCTATGTCTCTCTGTATGTATGTCTGCCTGTCTGTGTGTTTGTCAGGCCCACAGAAGGACGCTCAGGCAGCCAGAGAGTTCATACTAAAGATGTTTGTTGATTTGAACCCAGAACCTGACAAGATCATCTACTCTCACTTCACCTGTGCCACCGGTATTAATCAGCATCATCACCTTCATCATTGTCATCATCATCATCATCATCATCATCATCATCATTATCATCACATTCATTGTCATTGTCATCATCATTGTTGTCATTATTACTTGGAAATAGTAGTTGATTAGTTGACTAGTTGATTGTGTAATCAATTGATTGATTGATTGATTGTGTAATCAGTTGATTGATTGATTGTGTAATCAATTGATTTATTGATTGTGTAATCAATTGATTGATTGTTTAATCAATTGATTGATTGATTTATTGATTGTGTAATCAATTGATTGATTGATTGTGTAATCAATTGATTTATTGATTGTGTAATCAATTGATTTATTGATTGTGTAATCAATTGATTGATTGATTGTGTAATCAATTGATTTATTGATTGTGTAATCAGTTGATTGATTGTGTAATCATTTGATTGATTGATTGTGTAATCAGTTGATTGATTGATGGTGTAATCAATTGATTGATTGTGTAATCAGTTGATTGATTGATTGTGTAATCAATTGATTGATTGATTGTGTAATCAATTGATTGATTGATTGTGTAATCAATTGATTGATTGATTGTGTAATCAATTGATTGATTGATTGATTGATTGTGTAATCAGTTAATTGATTCATTGTGCAATCAGTTGATTGATTGATTGTTTACTTAATAGACTTACTGAAATGACATTTTCATTTAAAACATAAAGTGAGACAAAATTTAAGTGTCCAATAAATGTATTCTGATTTTGTGTATTTTTTATTTGTGTATTTAAATATTTAAGTATTTATGTATTCATGTATTTATGTATCTATGTATTTAGGTATCTGTATATTAATGTATTGATGTATTGATTGATTAATGTATTTCAGATACAGAGAATATTCGCTTCGTATTTGCCGCAGTCAAAGATACGATACTACAGAAGAACCTACAGGAGTATAACCTCGTCTGATTGGTCAGCCATTCTCTTATCTCTCGCGCCATTGGTCTATGGATTTCAATTGTAATTAGTTGTACAGTATTTACAATTGATGAAACGAACGTTTCTATTCTTCAGTATAGTATTATACAATGATTGTCATTGGTTGATGATATTTGTGTAAGATTGAGTTCTTTCATGTGATTGGTTCGTTTGAAATGTATCAACTCTTTTCATTGGACAGTTTTTATCGAATGATTTGATTGGAGGGAAAGTGTCCTGTTTTGCTATTGGTTGTTAGTATCAGCCAATTAGAGAGAGACTTGTTCTTTTGAGAGATTTTGGTTGCTTCATTGTTTTGGCTTTTTTTATTGGTTGAAAATAATGACTTGTTTCAACCATTGAACTATTTATACTAAAGGGTGTAGCAAAGTGTTGTTGAATAAATGTTTTTAACGAATTTGCTACACCCCAAAGGGTGCAGCAAGCGATGATATTTTTGTAAATGAAACAACTGCAAGTGAACCTTGTACTTGTTTATTATTGTGTTTCTTGTTTGTTGCTTGTTTCACTGAAAATGTCAAATACTCTACAAGTGAAATATTCAGTGAAATATTCTATAAGTGAAATATTCTATAAGTGAAATATTCTATAAGTGAAATATTCAATGAAATACTCTATAAGTGAAATATTCGGTGAAATATTCTTTAAGTGAAATATTTATTCAGTGAAATATATAAAAGTCTTTATTTGTCTTGAATGCAAAACTTTCATTCCAAAAATAAATATTTTTGGCTAATAATTTTCTCAGTGGGGTGGTTTGGAGGGTGTGAGAGGTGGGAGGGGTAAATTGACCCGTATGTCTGCCCCCCCCTCTCCATTTTGTTAAATTTGATCAACTGATTTATAAATTGCTGATTTCAGTGAGAGAGAGTTTTTTATTGAAAGTTTATTCATGAAATATTAGTTATTGTCTTTTATTACAGTGTAATCATTCATTTAATCATCATCATCATTCATAATCATCATCATCATTGTCATCATCATGTTCTGTTTTCAAGAACAATCGTAATTTAATACAATGTATATATAGGATTTATAATAATAGCAAAATATTAATGACAATTGTAAAAATTCTTTAAATGCGGGGGGGAGGTAATGTTCATATACAATACTACTGGGGGGGGTAGGTGTTATGTCAATTGTTTACCCCCCTTTTCCCCCACATTTTAATAATGCAGTTTTTACATTTCATTGCTTTATATTTAACAAATATTTTTATTTTTTAAATTACGTTATATTTCAATAATGTATCATATATATCTCTAACACAGGCGCCACCTTATTGCTTGTTCATTATACTTATATACTTATTCATTTAATAGCAGGGGGGGTTACACCCTCTCTCCCTCCCTCCCCCCCCCTGTCTACTTGTGTTTTGCATAATAAAGCAGTCAGTGTGTGTGTATATTATTGTTGTATAATATGTTGTCATGTTTTATACGATAATATAACAACTAGTCTAGTTAACTATTGTATTATATCGGCCAGTTTCATGAAGCTGGTTAAGTTTAGGGTTATGAAGCTCATTTGTGCTGAATGTGACAATCAGCACAAATGAGAGCTGATTGTCACATCAGCACTCATTTGTGCTGATGTGACATTAGGAAACAGGGAGTTTAGTTTAGGTTTCATGAAGCTGGTTTAGTTTCTAAACTATGCGGTTGAAGTTGAACGTTAAGGGTTAGTATTAGGTCATTTAGAAATGTTGACATTTTATAAATTCCAATAATTATATTAGCTTATGATGTATTAGCATTATATAAGCTGATATTTGCATTATGTTTGCGTATATTAGCTTATATTAGCTTATATATTAGCATTATATTAGCTTATATATTAGCTTCTATATTAGCATTATATTAGCTTATATTAACGTCTAAATCTTTGCTTCTCATCAATATATTTATAGCATTATGCATCGTTATAAAGGGTGCAACAAGTCAGTTAGCTATCACAAATCACTAAAGGGTGCAACAAGTTGCTTAATTATCACAAATAGCATTCAAACTCAAATCGTTTTGTTTTGAGCATTGTTGAGTAAAAAATATTTTTAAATTAAATTTAATCTTTGCAGAATTTTTATGTAAATGATTTGATGAAAGCTTGGAGGGGTGGGGGCCATTTCCCCCGGGCCTCCGCTTATATTTTTGAAAACTTTTTTTATTGCGTTTGGGAATAAAAACTCATTAAAGTTTAATACTCGGCACTTGCCCCCCTCCCTCCCCGTCATTCTCAAATAAAAATTATTTGCGTTGCGTTAAGAGTGAAGCGTTCACTCATCGCTCGATTTATACATTTAAAGACTCATTTGTGCTGATGTGACATTAAGAAACAGGGAGGCGTGTTCTCTCAGTTTTATAAAGAGATATTTTTTTTAGTAAAAAACTAACTAATAATAAATTAGAAATGATAATTGTACATTTATCTCTGATATTTGTATTTCTTTCTTATCTTATAACTCGCATTATAAAACATCACTGAAGATAATTGTATAAATATTGTATAGATAATTATTTGATGATAATTAAGCTTTGAATGATGATAGTTTATACTCGTTATCTCGTTTATTAGATATTTAAATAGATAATTTATTTCTTTTATAGTGATGATGATAATATGAAAATTTTCTTTCGTTACATTCAGTAATAAATTTCTTTGTAGAAAGATGAAATATTTTCTTCTGTATTTCTTCTCTTTTGATGATTATACAGCAAACAGTACAAATATTCTTTCTTTCTTTGAATTTTGTCTTTATATTTAACTTATATGCTGTAGCCTGCAGTCTAGACAGACTATCTGTAGGGACACAGACTGTCTGTCTAGACATCGACTAAGACACAGACAGGCTGTGTCAATAGACAGACAGTCTGTGTCTTAACAGACAGTCTGTATGTAAACAGACAATCTGTGTCTAGAGAGACAGTCTGTGTCTAGAGAGACAGTCTGTGTCTAGACAGACAGTCTGTGTCTAAACAGTCACTGTCTTGACTGACAGTCTCTGTCTTGACTTGACTGACTGTCTAGACAGGTTGTCTGTCTATACAGTCTGTGTCTAGACCGAGAGTTTGTGTCTAGACAGGGAGTCTGTCTAGACAGTCTGTGTCTAGAAAGGGAGCCTGTCTAGAAATTGCAGTCTGTCTAGACAGATAGTCTGACTAACAAAGACAGTCTGGCTAGACAAAAAAACACACGGTCACTTTGCAGTCAACAAATAACAATGCTATATTTTAAACGATTTAAATCTAGATTTTTGCTGCAAGTAGGCCTACAAAATAATGAACTTGATAACATTAACAGTAATGATTACAACCAACCAGCTGTAAGTATAAACTACGTCTACCAATCAGATCGTTTGTTTACTTCCTTAACTCCGCCTACTGTCACGCCTATTTAAAAAAACACGTGTTTTATATTTACATGTAAATATTGATTATTTCATGTAATAAAACATTTAATTAATTTATTTATTTATTAAAATTGCGCAGAAAATTGACAAATATTTTATATGAAATCTACTGCAATCAAAACGCTGAAAGTATAATTGATGCGAGTCAATTAGATTAATTATTAATAATAAATTAGTAATAATTAGTGGTACCGAATAAAAGGGAGATCGATCCAGTTTGTACATTTTTCCATTTTGCACACAAATGTTAGGTCTATTTCAGTTTCGTATCTCATCAATTTTCCATCATGTAATTAATGCAGTAATCTCTGTCTTTTTGTTACAAAAAATATTAGTCATCAAATCTTAACCCTAATATGCATCTAACAGCATTTCAAATCAACTATGAAAAATTAGTAAAATTTATCACTCAACTGACTGCTAAATGATTCTATTTTCTGACAATGTCGTCTTTTATGTAGTTCACATTATTATTATAATAATTTTTCTTGTTCAGTGGTAAACTCTTGATGAAATTTGAATTATGCAAGTTGAATAAAGAACCGAATTAAGAATAAGAGATTTTAGTCGTTGTTATTTGAATAATTTGTGTTTGAGAATCAAGAGAAGACGGAATGCAGAATTATAAGCACAAGCACCCGGACAATAAACACTTGACTGGTTTAGATTATGGCAGACCGGCCATCTTTCAACATCAGGTCTATTTAGAAATCAGAATTATTAAATATACAATTTATCTTTACTCATGAGTTTATCTTTTTATTGCATCACAGTCATATCAAGTTAGAGAAGTGGTTAGAGGGCAGGACTCGAAGGCGACGGGTCCAGGTTTGAATCCCGGATAGCTCGCTATTTCTGTAACTTTCTGCACCGTTTAGTAAGACGCTTAAATTGACAGCTACGTCTGAGACATTGTTATAATAATCCAGATGTTAAACTTAGCTCTAACCTTAACCTCAGTGAATGTGATTCAGTTCTTGGTCTTAGCCTACAATTGACTCAGTCGTCCATGCCTCTGGATTAATATTATATCATTATGATAATTATGATAATAATGATGATATTGATGATGATAATAATGATAATGATGATGATGTTCTTTAGCCTATACAAGAAATGACCAGGCCTCACATTGATTCATTTAATCACATGTTAGTGAGAGGCATTAACAAGGCAGCACAGGTCTGTTACATTATATGCCTCAATAATATGATGATTTGTAAATGCAATTAGTTATATGCCTCAATAATATGATGATTTGTACATGCAATTAGTTATATGCCTCAATAATATGATGATTTGTACTTGCAATTAGTTATATGCCTCAATAATATGAGTTTATACAGACAATGAAACTTGACATAAAGTGTGATGTAAAGAGTGATGGAGTGATAGAGTGATGAAGTGAGATAAATATATGATGTAGAGAGTGATGTCGAGTATGATGTAGAGATTGATGTAGAGAGTGATATAGAGTGTGATGTAGAAAGTGATGTAGAGAGTGATGTAGAGAGTGATGCAGAGTGTGATGAAGAGTGATGTAGAGAGTGATGTAGAGACTGATGTAGAGAGTGATGTAGAGAGAGTGATGAATATTAATGTTTCTATTCAGGATGTCTATGTCCCAGAGTTAGAGTTACCTAATGGTGATAGAATCACTTTCTGTCTCAAGGTATCTGTCATTCATTCATTCATTCACTTAGGTTTATTTAAATTAAGACATTAACACAGTCCCCCCCCCCTACTAGTATTGTCAGATGGGTTTTATGTGTGAACTTATAGAGGAATATTTTATTCAATTGCTGCACCCTTTAGCTAAGGTTTCAGTTTAACCTTTATCCGCTGTCTTCATTATTAACTATAATCTGTGCATTAAGTTTACTTGCTGCACCCTTTAGTAAGACATGAAATGTTTGTTGATATAAAGGATGCCTTCATGGCATTCTTTATATCAACAAACATTTAATGTCTTACTAAAGGGTGCAGCAAGTCACAAGGCTTAGATATCATGGCAATGCCATGATATCCAAGCCTTGTGACTTGTTGCACTCTTTAGTAAGACATGAAATGTTTGTTGTTATAAAGGATGCCATGATATCTAAACCTTGTGTGGCTGATGCAAATAAGTTTGCCTGCGACAGAAAACTCTATCCTACTGAAGTCAGTCTTTGTACTTTGCATTATTATAATAATAATTATAATAATTATAATAATTAATTTGTTTAGTATTTATAATTATAACAATAAGTTTTGCTAATTATAATAATTACTTTAGTGTTTATAATATTAATACTAATCCTAATAGCTAAACATAAATTCTAACCCTAATCTCTGAACGGCATTAAAACTTTCTACTTAACAAATAATATTACCATAGATTGACATAGGCCAGTTGGCTAGAGAGGATGGGCCAGTTAGAAAGCAATACCTCTCTATATGCCGGTGGGCTAGAGAGGTGGGGCAAGTTAGAAAGCGATATTTCTCTACATGCCGGTGGGCTGGAGGGGAGGAGCTAGTTAAAAAATGATACCTCTCTGAAAGCCAGTGGGCTAGGAGGTGGGGCCAGTTAGAAAGAGATAGATACCTCTCTGTAGGCCAGTGGGCTAGAGAGATTGGGCCAGTTAGAAAGCAATACCTCTCTGTATGCCGGTAGGCTGGAGGGGCAGGGCTAGTTATAAATCAATACCTCTCTGTAGACTAGTGGGTTAGGGGATGGGGATAGTTATAAATCAATGCCTCTCTATATGCCAGTGGGGTAGCAGGGGCGGGGCTAGTTAGTAAGTTATACCTCTCTGTTTTGTTTAGTGTCGTGAGAGAGGCACTACATACAGCGGGTCAATACAGGTGAGGATTGGTTGGAAGGTTAATGGGGTCAGCCAATCAGGGATCGAGAGGAATATAGGCAGCATTCCTATCATGGTCAAAGTAAGTCCTTGCTTTCTTTAGTTTATATACTTTAGAAAATTAGTACTTTATTTACATGATTTCTGAATTAGCAGGCGTCTGGCTTAATGTAGCATTGCCCTGTGTATGTGTGTGTGTGTGTGTGTGTTATGTACTGATTGTACTAAGTCTGAGTTGATCAGACGCACTAGTCATTGATGCGATGCAATAAGTTTATGTTTTATTCTCTTAGTTGTCTTTCTCTTGTCAACTTCTTTTTATATATTAATTAATTAATTAAATTATATTTACTGTTTTATTTTAAAATATAATACTATAAAATGTTAATTTTTTGTGATTCCGTAATTTGAATAAATGAACGGATGAATGAATAATTAAATAAATGAATGAATGAATTAATAAATGAACGAATGAATAAATGAATGACTGACTATATTGTAGTCGGATGTATGTAACTTGAATGGCTTGAGACCAACTCAACTTATATTGCACGGGGAGGAAGCGGAGGTGTGAGCCTAACTTTATGCAATACCTTATTAAGTATACTTATTATCTAATTAAGTAATTAAGTAATTAGTTACATGTCTGGACTGTCATTAGGGAACATGTAGCTTTTAAATGAAGCGTCTTGCTGAAGGGTGCAGCAAGCTTACTGGTTTAAATGTTGAGAGATGTAGTGAAATGATGTAAACATATTGTGTTGATCAGACACACTAGTCATTTCAGTGAAACAGTACAATGCGTTTGTTCCATACAGACCTTCATAGTGTACTTTATGTAAACATATTGTGTTGATCAGACGCACTAGTCATTTCAGTGATACAGTACAATGCGTTTGTTTCATATAGACCTTCATAGTGTACTTTATGTAAACATGTTGCGTTGATCAGACGCACTAGTCATTTCAGTGATACAGTACAATGCGTTTGTATCATATAGACCTTCATAGTGTACTTTATGTAAACATATTGTGTTGATCAGACGCACTAGTCATTTCAGTCATTTCAGTAAACATAGTGTTTTGATGTTAATATTGTATAAAATAAATAAAACTATTTTGATGATATATTTCTATGTCAGGAGATGGGTGGTTACTTTATAATAAATGGCATAGAGAGAGTTGTACGAATGCTTATATTACCCAGGCGCAACTATGTACGTCATTCTACTCTTTGTCTTAGTATTCAGCCAATAATGATGCAACAATCTTTTTATTTGCTACAATTCATCTTATTAATAAGCTTGTATCATTTCATCTGACCAATTAAGCATCTTCTAATTAGTCTTCTAATATAATCTAATAAAATTAAATATATATGATTAATTTATATTATTTACTTTCCTGATAAATATATATAAATTATATTTATACATTTGATATAAATGTTAAAAGGCTTTTAAATAGACTTTATGTCAACATTTATATGAAATATAAAGTGAATTATTCTCTTTATTATGTACAATAACAATACATATAAGTGATTTAGAGTGATTTCAGAGTGTTTTTCAAGTGATTTAGAGTGATTTTAAAGTGATTTAATTAACACTATCTAAGTGATTCATTTAATTCTCTTTCAGTATTCTTTTACTAAATTTGAATTTAAAAACTCTGACATTATTTTTATTTGTTGCCCCCCTGCCTTGTAGCCCTTGGCCACAGTGCGTCCCTCTTGGAGGGGGAGGGGAAAGTTTTTTACTGAGTTTGGTATATCGGTCAGAAATGTGCGTGAAGATCAAACTGCTTCCGTTAGTTTTCAACTTCTATCTCTTAATTCTTAATAATCTTTATTTTTTTATGTTATGTCTTTTATTAAATTCTACGCAGTATGTCTATTGCGGTGGGGTTAAGGGGGGGGGTGACAAGTGAGTTTATTTTAATTCATAGTTTACATTTTTAGTGATAAATTTTTGGATTTTATTTTACATACATTGTATTTAACCTAAGCAGGTTGAATTTAACTCTATGTTCTTATGCTCTCTTGTTCTTATGCTCTCTTGTTCGTATGCTCTCTTGTTCGTATGCTCTCTTGTTCTTACGCTCTCTTGTTCTTACGCTCTCTTGTTCTTACGCTCTCTTGTTCTTACGCTCTCTTGTTCTTATGCTCTCTTTATGTTTACTTTTATTTGTCTGTCTGTTTATCTGTTTGTCAGTTTTTTCTGTTTATTTTTCTATGTGTATAGTTCTATGTTTTTTTGTTCTATTGATATATTGTTCTATATAGAAGGCTGTATTGTTCTGTATAGAATGCTTTATTACTGTTCTATATAGAACACTGTATTATTGTTCTATTGTTCTATATAGAACACTGTATTGTTCTATGTAGAACCCTGTATTGTTCTATATAGAACACTGTATTGTTCTATATAGAACACTGTATTGTTCTATATAGAACGTTCTATTATTGTTCTCTATAGAACACTGTATTGTCCTATATAGAACGTTCTATTATTGTTCTCTATAGAACACTGTATTGCATTACCTAAGTAATGGCACAGCTCGTATGTCGATATCTTACCGCAAACAACTCTTCTATGTCCCGGTCATCATTGTACTCAAAGCACTTATGCCTTATACTGACCTTTATATCAAAGACAGGCTTCTCATCGGTCAAGAGTCTAACTCTTTCTATAGGGGGTGAGTGCAGTGCGGGGGGGGGTCAGTGTTGTAGTATATAGGTCCTGGGTTCAAATCTTGGTGTGTTGTAGAATTTAAGCTAATTTCTCTTTTTCTTGTATCATCTTATTCTCTTTTCTTTTATCCTGATGTACCCTTCTACCAAGCTTACAGTTTGCTACATTATATTCTACAATTTACGTACCCTTCCCTCAAGCGTATCTATAATCCATCACGTACTCTTCTCCCAAGTCATTCTGTATTTCTACAATAGTTGCTTCGTACCCTTCTCTCGAGCCCTTGTATTTTTTTATGTACCCTTTTCCTGAGCTACTCATTTGTATTTCAGTTGCATAATATCAATGCTTCGCTCTGTGCATGCGGAAGGTTTGCATACACGCATACAAATGCTTGCGTATCTGGGCAAACATTTCAGAGTCAAAATGCAGCCTCCAGACTGGTACAGTGATGTACAAGTGGCTGAGTTCCTTCTCAGGTGATGCATTCCAGCGCGGAAATATACCAAATACATTGTATCATAGAATACTGAATACATTGTATCGTAGAATACTGAATGCATTGTATCGTAGAATACTGAATACATTGTATAATAGAATACTAGATACATTGTATACTAGGAATAGCTGCAGCCCAAACTTACATTGGGATACAGTCTAAAGTAACTTTGGGCCACAATCTAAAGTAACTTTGGGCTACAGTCTAAAGTAACTTTGGGCTACAGTCAAAAGTAACTTTGGACTGCAGCCTAAAGTAACTTTGGGATGCAGCCGTAACTTGTAGAGATAATGAAATATTGTTTAATTTTAAATTGTTTTTAAAATGAAGAACTTGATAGAAGTTTCTGCTAAATATTTGATTGATTATACGATTTATGTACGATCTACTCATTTATTTAGACAATGCGTCTGTATACATCTGGATAAAGACAAAGACAAGTTCAACTTTATTGCGTCAGTTAAACGTTTCTTTTCAACCAATTTAGGTTAAGCTTAATTTGGTTAAACTAAGCGATTGTAGCTGTTGAATTAAGCGTCTTACTAAAGGGTGCAGCAAGTCAATAAATTATTGCAAGTTATATGAGATTCGAACCCGGATCCTTTTGTTTAGAAGTTTTTAGCTTCAAAACTATCGTCATTTAGTCATCATAGTACTCATCCACATTATTATCATCATCATCATCATCGTAAGTTTATTTATATTTGGGTAGGGTCAAACGCTGCAAGCCCCATTGAAATATTTTTGAATTTTTGTTATGTAACTCCAGCTACATGACTCAGAAGTTGTTTATATTTTCGAGGGGGGGGTGCGCCCCGGAGAGTTCTGATAACCCCATGTTCCATGAAGTCCTGCTACCTGGACATCTATACCAGATGATACTTAAGGTCTATACCAGATTATACATTGTATTTGGTTAGGTCTATACCAGATTATGCACTGTATTCAGTTAGGTCTATACCAGATTATACATTTTATTCACTGATTCAGTTAGGTCTATACCAAATTATACACTGAGCTTATTTTAGTCTATATTAAATGCTGTAGTCATATTTTATACATAGTAAACTAACTAACTGATTGACTGATTGATTGACTGATTGATTGAATGATTGACTAACTGATTGACTGATTGATTGAATGATTGACTAACTGATTGACTGATTGATTGAATGATTGACTAACTGATTGACTGATT
>JAQIXG010004586.1:0-12684 GCA_034700105.1 Oconnorella tubifera
TAATTTGATTAATTAAAAAATCTGTGACATACTTGGCGGTAGTTATTAGAGCTGACATCGTGTAACCAACTCATGAATTCATTTTCTTTAGTTTGCAAGAATCGAGAAAGCAGGGGATTGTTAGATAATTCAGATGTCATTAACTTTCCTCTCTTACCTATAAAAGTACAACAGAATGAAATAAAGATCATACAAAAATACTGATACAAAATCTCAATTTAAACTGAGTGAAAATCTGTAGAACATTCCATTGTGTCCGCTCAATTTCACCAATAATTTTAATCAATTACTTACAAAATTATATTCATAACGGTAAACAAGATAATAACATTAAATATAAAAGTGACAAATAAACTACATCAAGGCAATGAAATTTCAACAAAAATTAACTTCGTTGTACTTAATTTTAAAGAATCTTTAATTGCCTTTATCTCATATATTGATAAGAACTGAAGCCTTGAAAACACAAGTTATAAATATTTGTAAAAGTTCAACCCACCTGCATTCATATACCATTTGAACACAAAATCAGAAAAGCCCTAAAAAAGAACAAATCGATTCGTTGAACTAAAATTCAATGAATTATATGAAAATTTTCATTCGCAATACTTGTATAAACCGTTGTTAAACTGTCTTTAACTATTTTTGTACTCTCATTAAAAGTTTCAATTTTAAATATGCAAATTTAAATTAATAATGACCAAACTGACATTGAATTTAAAGCAAAATAGAGATGATCCGTTAGCAACAAAACTTAGTTCAAAATTTTTATAAGTTTGTTTGAGCTTACAAAGCTATAAACACAAGTTTAGGATTTGGATGAAAACTGATCTGGATAAAAAAAATAATCATAAAAAATAGAGTGAAAAGTACAAAAGAATGAAATAAAATCTTAATACTCCCAGTTTTAAAAGCACTCAAATCATTACAAATTATTCAACAAATATTAACCGGTTTTCTTTTTTATATTTGGTTCGTTTCTATATTTATATATTTGTCTGCTTTATACGAATAAACAATATTTATATTATTCATCATCTACACGAATATAACCTTATTATGAAACTGTTCCATATATCTCTTGAGTCTGTCTTGATTATCTAACTCTTCACATAATTCAACTAATGCAGCGAAGTGACAGTATTTCTCAGCCAAAGATGTAGCTCTCTCATACTGCTTATGTTTGACTGCAAATAATCAATAAAAATTCATTGAATTCGTGAATAAAATGTCCAAGCAAGTGGTAGCAATTGTTACATAGAAACCTGCAATCTTAAATCTTAAACTAAATAAATAAACAAATACCAAATAAATAAATAAACTAATCAAGTTCTCACTGACACGATCATTGTTGAAACTCTCAACTCTCTAATAATAACCAAATAAATAAATAATAAAGAAATAAAATAAACAAGATCTTACTGAAAGGATCAATGAAGAAGCTCCTCTCATCTTCATACTGCCGTACAACTTCAGCGTACTGTCTTCCGTTATTTGGAACACTCTTCAGAGCCTCCAACTGAACTCTGAATCCATCCAGCACAAAATCAGCAAGCTCTAGAACTTGTTGAAAAAAGGAAACTTTTTCCTGACTGCTCTGACATTCGCTTAAGCCTTTCTCAAGCGTCAACTGATGCTGTGTGATAAAGAAATCAATTAAATTCAACTAATAATACAATTAATATTGTATATTAGTTATTATTGTATCGGTATTGTAAAGGCTTGTTAGAGAAGTGGTTAGAGCGCTGGATTCGGACGCGTCAGATCCAGGTTCAAATCCCGAATAGCTCATTATTTCTCTAACTCTCTGCGTCCTTTAGTAACACCCTTAATTTAAGATCTATCTTCAACGTCATACATACAATGTCGTACTGTTCATTGACACTTTATTGTCATACAAAGTCATACTGTTAATGATATTGACACTTTTTAATTTATATTATCTTCAAAAAATAAAGATATTATCTTTAAAGATAATATACATGAACAAAACACAAAACCTGCTTGTGAATGATACCACGCAAGCCTTTATGACCATCAGAATCAGTCCACAACACAAAGTCTTCAGTTGAACACTTAATCTGAGCCCCGCACTGATAAACATGAGAGGTATTCTGACGATACTGATGAGCGCTTAATAGCATTGACTGAATGACATCAAAGTAGAAGAAAAAATATCAAAAAATGCATTTCTTTTGATGTTTTTGATAAATATAACGAGTGGTCACTGAGAAATCGCATAAAATCCAATAAAATGGCATAAAATCTATCTATAGTTATATGCTAATTTTAAAATAATATAGCTTACTTTAAAATAATCTAGTTTTAAAAAAGAGCAGTTATTTGTTTGCGAATTTTGAGATCTAATTCTTGAGTTTAAGTATTGAATTATTTCTCCTTTATTTAATCAAGCTGATGATAAATAATATTGTCTACCAGGAGAATCATATTGACTGTATTGATGAGATAAACTATTTCAGTTGATGACATGTCACCATTTAAACATTCTTCTTCGTAATCAATGAGACAAACCATAAAATCATCAACACGCGTTACCTAAAGCGAGCAAACAACTTACAAAAACAGAACTTCAAATAAATTTCAATAGCGTTTGTTAAATAAATTGCTTTCACTTTTCAATTAAGTAAGAAATTACAACAAATTTTGATTAGAAAACAAATTTTAAAATTCAGAAATAAGAAAATAAGATCAAGAGATTATATACTTCACGGTAGAATAAATCCTGGGGGGTGAGATTGTCAGTAGGAGCCACTGAACCGCGAAGTTCAACAACACGAATTATGACCTCATCTATCAGTTTACTGTGTCTAAAAAAGAATCGACAAATTAAACGAATAATTTTATATGCAGAGTATCTTAGAAATTATTTTTCATATTTCATTGATTCAAATTTTAATCAAAAATACTTCAAAATAAGTTTAATTAAATTTTAACGAAATTTTTATCCGAGTCTAAAGATTAAATATTATTCAGAGATCTTTAGAAAAATTTAATTTATAAAATATTTACATCTGAACTTTATAAACTCAACAAATCAAATATAATTCTTATTAGAAAGAAATATTAAAATCATTCTAATAAATACAATTATTTTAAAAGTAAAGACTGACTGTGAGTGTAAATCTCTCAGCGCCTTTATTGCCTCTATTTTTTCAGCGTGTTCACAAAGCAACATACGTGTTGACAATACACCGCCCCTTATACGAACTGCCAGCAGCTAGACACATTATTTAGACGAGCACATATGACAACTCATTTTATATATGATAACTCATTTATATATATATATGACATAGCTAATAAATTAAGTATATTACTAAATGGTGCAGCAAGTTAGGAAAATATCACAAGCTGCAATATCGCAAACTCAAACCCAATACCTATCCGATTTGATTTCAATGCTCTAACTACGTCACCAAAAAAACAAAATCTACTCCAACTTTTAGAAAATACATTAAGAAATCAGATTACCCAAAATAAAATTTAAATAATACCTTAAATAATAAATATAATCAAAAAAATTATGTAACAGAAAGACTGACTCGATCCCAAAGTCCAAAGTTCTTAAGAAACTTGAGATAGCAATCATGAGCTCTCAGTTTATCATCCAACTGATGCATTAGTATCAAAGACGCTGTAGCTGTCCCTACATCTTAGCACATATATAAACTTTAAAATTACTTCAAGTACAAAACAACGAACAAAATGACAGGTCATAAAAGAAAACTATACACTTGAAACTGTGCTTTCTGTAATACTGAAAGATTTATATGACAAAATCAAACTTATAAACTATAAAGCTGTATAAATTCAAATTACAACAATACTGAATGTTAATAGACACTAAATAATATGAAACAGTATGAAATTAGTTATTATATAATTTAATTAATTAATAACTCATTTAAATTAATCATTAGTTTCTTATAATTTCTATTCACTATTTATGTACACCCAAGAAAACACAATTATTCCCTTTCAGTATATATTTCAGAAAATTGTATAAATTGTAAATTTTATGAAAAACATTCAAAATAATGCGCCTCTTGGACCAAATTTGATCAAAATTTACACGACTGATTAAAATAAAACTACAAAGTAGTAAATTTAACAAAACAATAACATCAACTAATACCTTAAATCTCCAAAAGAATACAAGTAAAATAAAATTTACTTCAAAAGTAAAGCTTCATTTTTGATGCATTCAAAACAAAAAAAAAATTATTTTTTGTTTTTTTATATGAAAACATTTTCAATTTTTGCGGGAAAATTCTTTTCTACCTTTTGGTAGTGAGCATCCCCATCTAGGATCTGCAGCCGGATAGTCGTTGATCATCTCACGACTCAATTCAGAGACGAGGGAATCAAGAACTGAATCAGGATCAGCCGACATCGGAGCGTCAATAGGAACGATAGAATTAACGACTGCTTGCGTTTGTGGCTGTTTTGCAATGAAATAGATTGAAATATTAATAACTAGAAGCAATTAATGATATTAATTAAAGAAGTAATTAAATTAAGAAATTAAGTTACTAATAAATTAAGTTATAATAAATAGATAAAATTAAGTTACTAAGAAGAATAATATAAATTAAATAAGTAATTAATAATAGTAATTACTTTTGAATTATAATAACAATAAGATTCAATACATAATTGACTTTTTCTGTATATACTGACATCTTTTATTCTTTTATTTATACTCCACATCAAAAACTGAGTAAAAACAGTCTCATAAATATCTGCATTTAGGATTATCATACAGCGGAATAAATAGCTTAAACTGAAATGTGATTCTGAATGAAATAAACTTTTCTTACTCCTTGATCTTGTAAACTGGTTAAGAACGCGGATCTCAAACAAGACAATTTTTCATCTCCAGTCGTTAAAGTGACAATACGACCTCTTTTTACGCAAGATGTGATAGATGTCTACGTAATAATTATTTAAAATAAATTTCTACATTATTAAAATTAGAAGAAAAATCATCAAAAAACACTAACTTTGTTACAAAATATCATAAAAATAAGGAAATTATCTTACTTTTGATGATACCGACTAATAACTCCAAAAGTTTGGGTTAAGGTTAGGATAAAAGTTAGGGATAGGATTAAAGTTCAGATTAGTGTTACGGTTAGGTTTAAGTTCAGAGTTAGTTATGGTTAATAAATAGATTGAATGATAAATTTCACTACTAAAAGTCACTACAAAATTAAGCGTCTTGCTAAAGGATTTAGAAATGTTAAACAAAATGCTAGATTTAATTGACAAAATAGACAAAAATGCAAGATTTAATATTTTAAATTTATACTTTCACTCACATCAAGTTTAGCAAAAGATGTATTCTTCATCAACGAATCAGCAACACTGTTAAAAAAAACAATTGAACTGTTCCGTAACCATTTATGATGTAAACCAACGTCTTTAGGATCATAATTAGATAAGGAATTTCATACAGTAATAAATAAAAAATCGTGACCTATCAAAATAAAACATTATATCTTAGGGATATGGTCTATGTCATGGCTAGGACTGGAGTTACAGTTTGAGTAGGCATTAAGTTTAAAGTTGCTTAGAATTATTAAATAGATAGATTCGTCGGATTAATGTATTTGGGGCGGATTTGTCAAGGTACCATAGAAAATAGTATCTATTAAATAAACCAAATTGTAATTGCTGTTGTAAAATATAACGTATAAATTTGATTATTTCTTTAAGATGATAAATCGTTGACATAAGCCTTTCCTGCTCAATACAATTTAGAAATTATACAAATTGTCATTTTGCACAAGTCAAGACAAAAATATCACCAAAATCAAATGAAAGATTTAAAAAGACATGAATAGATAGACTACACGTAATGATGATTAATGTACATCAAACCTAGTGTCTAATGGTGGAATATTATCTTTAACGCAAACTAGAAATCCTTGTGAAGACAGAAACACAGCCAAACCATCGCTACAACCTGCATGCACCATTTTAAACAAGATCATAAATAGAAGACTAAACTTTATACGCAATGTTATTACTAAATTAATTAAATTTATATGAATTAATACATACATATAAATTAATATCACTACCAAAATGCAACCGATTACATCGACTGCTATTATGTTAATTAACTGTTTAATTTAGGAACATAAATCAATATTTAAGAACGATTGTTATTCCGAAAGAAAAATTATTACATGTTTTAATTATTTAATAATTTAATGCGTTGTGCAAAATTTCACACGTCACTTGGCTTCTTCATATTATATATAAAATGATACAAAATTAGCTGATAGAATATCAACTAATATATAAATGCTCATTCGCAAAATAACTTAGCAATAAACAAAAGATAATTATGATAATTTCGCTGAACTAAGCTAGATTCTGATTGACTTGACAACAATCATCATTTAATCAGCTGCTCGTTAATGAACAAGGATAAAAAACTGACTAAAGTAAAAATAAATCTAATCATTACTTTAACTTATAATTTTCTTACTGTATTTAGGAAAAAACCAAAAATTTAACTTTACAAAAAATATTAATCCGTTATAAAAACAAATACTTATTTAATTAATAAAATCCATTAATTAGAGTAATAAATGAATTAAACCTCCTCCAAGATTAGAGAAATAAACCATTTCAGGAACTTGATCTGATCTCCCATCTGCGTGCACAAAAAAACATTTAAAACTTTTAAACTATTTTAGAAACTTTTGCGTACAAATCATAAATTACTAGATTTAAAATCTAATGAAAAAGATTGATTCTAATTATCATTTATAATATAAAACTTAATCGATAAAAATACACAATATCCTACGAAAAAACACACAGATCATAACTACAAAGTATTATATAACAAGCATTATAAACAAGAGTATATTTGCTATGTAAATTCAATAGAAAATGTACTCGTGTTTATAACGCTCGTTATATAATACTTCGTACTTATGATTTGTGTATTTTCTCAGGATATTTTGTCATTTTATTGATTTACATTTATATTAATATATGCACATATATCGTGTTAATATTGCAAAATATACTAATTTACAAATTGAATAGAACTAACAATAAATTAACATCACCTCTAATGCATAAGATTGTCTCGTTGTCGTATAAGTAAATATTTTTAGATGAAAGATTCGGTATAAGCAGATTATAAGCTGGCAAACGGCCTGAATCCTGTATAACATACATTTGCATTATATAATACACAAATATACATGTCTCTGTCTCAATAGACTATACAATATATTGGATACATAACACGTATATATATTGATTCAAAATAATGTGTAGAAATTCATCGAATAATTTTAAATGAAAATAAACTTTATAAAAAACTAATGAAATCAAATTAATATCTATAGATAACTCTTAATTAACGTATATATAAAAATGAATATAACTAATAACACATAATACAATATAAATCAAACAAAATTTATCTTTAAAACAAATAATTATTACTAAAAATTGAATTAAATAAAAATATATATTAAACATTAACTAAACATTAGCTAAACCAACTTCTACCTAAATCAGAAACAGAACACTACATTAAAGGGTGCAACAAGTGATGAGAGACTTACATCATAAGGTGAATAATGATTAATGACATCAAATGAAAAAAAGCTCTGAGGGGGGTCATCGCTCTCAGTATATAGGGTGCCTGGAAAATTATAAACAAAAAAATGCAAATGTATTTTAATTAACTTTTAAAAAATTAACCGAGATCATAAATCTGTAGAAATACAACGACTTCATGAAATGTATGCTAAATATAAAATGATAAGAATCATCAATACTAAAAGCGAAATTTGATATAGAATTTCAAGTCCTTTCCGAACAGATAACGATCAGTTTTAAGCAATATTGTACTGATACTAAAAATGCAGATGAAGCTTTTCCATTTACATACTGCAATTTTAATGTCACATCAGCACAAGTAATATAATCATGAAAACAATTGTCAAGGCCAGTAAGAGAAGTGGTCATAGCACTCAATACAAAATTAATAGGTCCGGGTTCGAATCCCAGATAGCTCACTATGTTCTCTAACTAGCTGTACCATTGGTAAGACGCTTAAATTGACAGCTACGTCTGAGACATCATTCACATAATACGATAATCCAGACGTTAAATTTAACCTTAACGCTGAATTCTTAATACAGTGTAATAATTTCTCATTATTTTAACCAAGGAAAAGTAAAAATAAAAACGATACATGAAGCAGAGCGAGATCTTACCAATAGCATATCTGACGTCATTGCTTATATCTGTGTTGATACCCCCGCCAATTATAATAACACCATCACTGAATGAAAAAAATTAAATCAAAGTAATTGCCATTGTATAAATGTAAGATTACACCACAACCCTATGTTCTTTTGCCTGCAGCCCAATGTAACTTTGGGCTGCAGGCAATTATTAAAATCATCAAAAATCATCAGTAAATAAAAGTTGACAAAAAAACCTGATCAGCTGCATATCCATCAATGTTGATTTGAAATACGACAAATGTTTAGCCTCCTGATTCTGAAATTTAGCATTCAAACAATAACATTAAGAAAATCCAACTAGAAACTTATAAGCAGTTTCAGCAGTCATTTATACTACTACGTGCATTTTAATTAAAATGTTTCATGACATTTTGTTATTTAATTTTGTTATTTCTAATTATTAATTATAAAAAATGTTATAGAATAAGAATAATATACCCAAGTGGCCATTGCGAGATTGTCACGAAACATACTTTCAATGCCGCACTGATATAAAACCTATATAAATATAATGCAAATAATCAGCAAAAAATTATCAAATAAAATATATTTAAATCATCAAAAATCAACAATATAACAAAATATAACTGCATAAATGATAAGTATATAAATCATCGAAAACGATCAAATATAACATTAATAAATCATGCAAAAATATCACCCAAAAACATCTTCACAAAAGTTATTTAACAAAAAACAAAATTAACAAATATCAAACAAAATAAAATTAATTAAATTCATACATATATTAGCATATTTACAGGAATAGAAAACAGTCAAATGGCATAAATGAAAATAAAATCGACTTAAAATAAAAAGAATAAAACAGTCAAATGGAATAAATGCAAAATAAAATCAACTCACTTTATCAATACCGTCATTAGTTATTGTCCATTTTTGTAAAGTTTCTGTCGATAGCACATAGAAAGACTGACTGTCAGGTCCCAGTGTCTCACCAGCCAATATACAACGCAGAGTCTAACAACAGAAAATTGCCTAATCGCAATTTAAAATTTCTTTTTCATTAGCGAATATTCTTGTTGAAAAGAGATTAGAGAATCGTTCTTGAATTTTGATTGTTTCAGATATTGAGAAAATTTAGAATATTTAGCAACCTTGCTGTACCCTTTAGTGAGATAAATAAGATATGTTCACGCGTTTAGAAAATTTAATATTTCAAGTAATTTATTAAATATTACTGATTGACTTCTCAATACCAGTGATGCTGTATTGAATTACTAATAAACATACATGTATTGTATATTATATATGTATTACTAATTAACCTGTAACTCTCTTGATAATTTTCAATATTTATACAACAATATAATAATTTTGATATCAAATAAATATCTTCTAAAAATACATCTCCAAATTATACATTTTTATTCCATAAAATCTTCAACAATAACAACTAACATTTTTCTAAAGGGTGCAGCAATCATCAATCAACAGGGATTTCACTTAAAACATCTCAGGCACAACTTGCGACATCTTACCGCTGAGCAACTTGCTGGCTGAGCGGTAGAACCAAAGAACAAAGATGACATCCTTTTTCCTAACCCTGTCAATCTTCCTTGAGGAATTTTAAGCAGACGATACGACAGACTGGACTGAAATTATTTCAATATCAAAACAGAAAATTATCTATCAATATCTAACATCTATATTAGATACCGATTATTTAATGTAGATAAGAAATCTATATTATCTAGTAACTTTTTTTAACTTCTATCAACCAAATTTTTATTTGCAATATTCGTTTAAACTATTCAAAGACACGTTTATAACTTTCTAAATGCTAAATCTAAATTACTACATAAAATGATACAATTGTTATGATATTTTCTATTAAAAACAAGATTAAATTCAATACCTTTAGTTCAGAGATTGAAACTAACACGAGGGTACATGAGGCTGTACCAATAATAAAACTACCGGACTGTATGAAAAAAATAATAAATAAATAAAATGCGTTTGAAATTTCAGAACAAATAACCATCAAATTACAAAATAGTCATTAAATGAGTTAATTTTTAAATCATTTGAACTGATACAACTTTATTTTTGCAATCTAGCAATGTTATAGACAGAGATACTCAACTTGTATAAATTTTAATTCTAAATAAATAAAAACAATTAAATAAACCTCAAGTAAAATTAGTTTCAAGCCAAAACATTTGAATAAATTATCTTTTCAATTTATTGCTTTAACATATAAAATAAATCCAGAAATATTATATTATCTATTAACCTGTAATGGCACAATAGTAATGCATTTCTCTCCATTCAGTTCAGTTCTAAGATCAGTGTACATTCTCTCCTGCGTGACATTTGCCCAGTATCTTATAACACCTTCAAATGACACAGTCACACAAGCCGTCATATTTGACTGACCCCTTGACTCAACGACGGTGACCAGTTGTGCAGAGTGGACATAACTGGACGTAGGTAGGTTCAGTTCGTAGTACTGTCTAGTCTGTATGGAAAATATGGGATCATGATAATTCATCTATGTAATTTTGGTCTATGACACTTAAACTACTGACATTTGATCTGCCAACACTTTGGTCTACTACAACATCAGGGTTAGGATTAAAACTAGGGTTAGAATACAGATAAAATGTCAATAGACCAAATGTTGTAGACTTCGTGTCATAAACCTAATTACTTTCTATCAACAGCTCTAACTCGTTTTTATAAATTTTACCAAAAGGGGGTGTCAAGGATTTTATTTTGAAATTACTTAAGGGCCATACAAAAACTGCAATAACTGTTTTATGTGTTTATAAATCGAGAGAGCAAAGCTATGTCAGGTAAATACTAGACCTAAAATAATTATAAACAGATTCAAAAATTTATATGAAAAACACTGCTTAATATTTTCCGACGCCAGTGAGATAGAAACAATCTACCTTGGATTTCTTATACTTCCAAATGACCAGCTTGTGCCCGCAAACAAGCCACGCCCATCCAGACGAATCAAATCTCACAGTTGATCTTGAACCACCTGTCAATCAAATTTGACATTTGACGAGACATATGAGAAATAAAAGTCTTAAGTTTTGATATTATTTTAAATAATTCTGTGATAATTGGTCTAGAGACTTTTGTCTATGATACATCGTATAAGGACACTTGATCTACTGACATGTAGTCTAAACTTACCCAAACTCTAACCCTAATGTCTTATGGTCGATCTCACCAAAAATGCTTTAAGTCTAGAGTTGATAAGCTCGAGAGTTGGAACTACTTTTTTCAACTCTAGAGTCGAAATTTGTTCTGTCGCACCAACATAACTCTAGATTTCAACTCTCGAACTTATCAACCTTATCGAGCTTATCGAGTTTTCTCGGAACTATTGCTGATTCTTTTAAATTTTTCTTGATTTGTTCTTGATTTGTTTACTATTTACATTTTATTAAATATTTTTTATAAATTAATTATTATTTTTTAATTAACATAAATTTTAACTTCCGGAAGGGAATATCTGAAGCCTATGATTAGTAAGTGCAGAGAGGTGAAAAAACTAGTACAGAAGATAAAAAGACAATGATAAATATAAAAGAGAAGAGATTTAAGGGGTAATTGGGAAACGGGGAAAATATTTTCTTATAGATTATGCAATTTATATTTCAAGAATTATAATTTTTGAGAGACGGAAAGTGACTCTCATTGACCAGCCTTCAATTCCTCCAAGGGAACGGATCAAAGTTTAACAACTTTCCTAACAATAATAACATTTTTAGAGTCTTAACAGAGTTTCTAACATGGTATGTAAGATAAAATGAATTTAACTATCCAAAGAATATATAAGAGGTGAAATTGTTGCAAACAAATGATTTTTTAGAATTAATTTCGTAAAATTAATTTTTAGAATTTATTGGGTTTTTGTCAAATAAAGATCTTCAGATCTTTTTTTTTGCCCCCCCCCCTTCCCAACCGAACTCAGAAAACCGCTGCTCCAACCGCACCCCCTCCTGCTTCATGTTGCTTCACGGCAGAGCCGATCTTTTTTTGAACATCTATAATATTGTTATTACATTATACATTAATATTATTTAATATGTTGTCTATTTATTGAATATGTCAAAGATATTATTTTTATGCATTGTTTTCAATACAATTAACCATGTATAACAGTGTTATGCCTTGTTTTATAATGTACAAAAAAAACAGTGAGTTATAATCTCAACTCGCCGATTTGGAGGGTTTAGTAAGCTCTAGAGCTGAACTCAACTCTAGAGCTGAACTCAACTCTAGAGCTGAACTCAACTCTCGAGCTGAACTCAACTCTAGAGCTGAACTCAACTCTAGAGCTGAACTCAACTCTAGAGCTGAACTCAACTCTAGAGCTGAACTCAACTCTAGAGCT
>JAQIXG010004587.1:0-12684 GCA_034700105.1 Oconnorella tubifera
TATAACGTTAAACTTAACTTAAACACCACCCTTAAGCAAGGCGCGTCATTTAAAACCTAATTCCAGCAGTATTAAAAAGGGGTGTTGTAAAATATAAATAAGAGTTATTATGTTTTAAAATAATAACTCTTATATTTTATTAAAATATAAATAAGAGTTAAATGTCAAATATAAATAAAGAGTTATTATGTTTGAAATAAATTGTTTATAATTTTCCCGCGCTTATAGCCTGCGACTGTCACGTGGTCGGGTCTCTAGGCCGCACATGTAATCACACTACGGGCCAGTGTCCGTGCAAGGAAGGAGTGACTGGGCTGAACTGTAACAGATGTAGCAAGGGTTATCAGCAGAGCCGCTCACCGCAGGCGCCTTGTGTTAGTAAGTACACTGCTGCGCTCTTTTGTACTCATTTATAGCAGATATATCAAGGGTCATATTGAGTTAGTAAGTAGGCTAATTTGCGTCGTCTTTTTGCTAAATATTTAGTTCAGCATATAATTTGCTGCACCCTTTAGCATTTAATGAATTATATCGGATGCAACAAGGTCTGTCAAATAGATCAATCAAATTAGCCATTATCCTATCAAAGGGGATTAAAAGGCTTAGTATTTGATATTTAATCCTACATAACTTATATAGGCCTAGTAGACCGCGTATAGGCCACCTATAGACCTAACAGAGTTAGGTTGCATGATAGCGAAGAGGTTAGAGTCAGTTTCTCGTTTCCGAAACTTAGGTTCAATCCCCGCGGTCTAAGGAGAGGGAGAGATCTCGAGGGAGGAGAGAGAGACTGATACAGAGAGTAAGCGATAAACAAAGACGAGACTTATTGTCTCAGTTAATGAGATTCTGGGATGATTGAGTGAAGAGAGTAATCTTGAAAGGAAGAATAAATAGAAATTTCAACAAGACTGTTCCACATTTCCGTCTACTCTATAGAATTTTCCGTCTTTTTGTCTACTGTTGATATTGGCTCTGAGGAGCTCGTCTCATTTTTCATCTATTCATTTTTTAACAGGGGGGTACTAGACCCAATTAAACAAATCTTAAATTTGTTATTCTAGACATTGCATGTTATTACAATAATTTAAAAGTACAATTATATCAGTCTCTTCTTTTTTATCTCGACTGAGATTTCAAACCGCGACCGTTGTTACTCTATACCACCGAAGACGGCAGAAAATTGAGTTAACAATACTGTTTGTAATTTTTATCGTTAAACTTAATATTTCTGTTTTAGAAACTTTGGAGTTTATTGATAAAAAGTTGATGACTCCGCCACCATACACAGCGCCTGCAAGTTAGTATACAAGTTTGCCTGTTATTTAGTGTCACATGAGCACAAATTAGTCTATTTATTGATGTAAACTGGATGTGTAGAAACCAAGAATTAGTGATGAGTGAACGCTTGACTCCTAACTTGGCTGATTTTGTTCCCAAACGGAAACAAGTGAAAAATTGCTTTTAAAGCTAAAGACATACGGCATTTATTTGTGACATTGTTGTCGAATAAGCTCAGTCTTTTTCTTTTTTACCAAGTAGCCAGTGTCAAAATAGACAGATCTGTTGTCCTCGATGACATGGTCTTGGCGTCAGGCATGATATCTATAGAAGACCTCTTTATGTCCCTGGCTTCGTGAGATAGTGGTTTTGGTCTTGGTCTTGAACGCTAAGTACTTGGCCTTGGTCTTGAACTCGGCCAGCAAGATTTAGGCCTTGCTATTGAAATCCTGGTCTTTGGCCTTGTTCTCAACGTGTCAAACAACGTGTCGAAAATCCTTGGCCTTGATATCAACTTGTGCGGCCAAACTTACAATAAATAAATAGTTATAAATAAATAAATTACTTATCAATAGTGTTTATACTGATGAATGGAAAGATACTTGGACAAAATATCCTTGCATAACTTAACACAATGTCAAATACCAATGGATATACAAACATATGAAACAATTGATGAATTTGATGAAAACTTACAGATAAACTTCTGAATGTTTCTGTGATGAATTTAATACTCTGTATTTTAATTTGAATTTTTTAACATCGATAGGTATTAATTAATTATCTTTGCGTTTATTTTACAAAAGGCATTTTTGAATTTATAATTTTTCAAATCTTCAAAAATTGTCCCTCATGACAAGATTTGAACCAACGAACCGCAGATTGGAAGACAGACACTCTACCAACATTAACCACCAAGCTAGGACAAAAATAAGAATGTTTTTCATTACAAATTAATATATGTTTGCACTAAAGTAACAAAATAGCAATAACGGGTTAATAATGTTTTACTTCACAGAAATTTGTAGTGATTGTGAAAATTCCAAAAAGTTACAAAGAAAAACTTTCTGTGTCAGCGACTTTGGTAAGTAAACTGTTATAGGCTGATATAATATATCAAGGCAAACATGAGATGTTAGGTTAAAATTTACAAAAAAGTAGTTTTGCAATTGCTTCATTAGAGTGGTCCTCAAATATTACAACCATTGGGACTGCCTGGACTATGTGATAATCCAAAGAAATTACTATGCGCTTACATCTTTGCTAAACGAAATATAAAAGTCATAACAGAATGAAAACCGATGAGCGAGACGTTTGCACTGATTTGACACAAAACTTCGTTATATTTTATAAACATACTCGTATCGGCAACAAAAAGTGATTGTAGGATAAGATCAGAACTGACAGAGGCTATTTTTGTTATCAACTTGATATACAGATACGATGCTCATAAAATGACAAGTTTAAAAAATATTCAGCACATTATTTGACAAAAAATCATCAATTGCGACACTTGGTTAAGTTGAAATTTTAAGTTTTTTCATAGAAACTTCATAACTTTTGGATGCGTTGAGGTATCCAAGTGTAATATGGTAGTTAGATGTTAAATTTCCTCCTCTATAAACTGACAAAAGTTGGAGAAAATACATTGATTTTTGAATTAGTTATCCTAAAGTCGCTAGGATGTTATTTTTAATCGCATCTTTTAGAATAAGACGAATTAATTTCTTGTAAATTAAGCAAGCGTATCGCCACATTTAAATTTTATTATATGAAACAGCACTAATTGCTTCATTAATTGATTTTTTTATTAATCAATAAAATTGCCATTATTTTAAGTTGTTGTTTTTTCCAGCAATCAAGGCGCAAGTTCTAGCTTTAGAAACGATCGATGATTGGGTGAGACTTACCGTCCAATTAGACTACGCCTATAAGGCCCCGCCCACCGCAGGGGTCAAAGTTCGCAGGCGACGAGAAAACCTATGGTCACCAACTGTTGACCTAGCCTGTGGCTGTCCTAAACTTGTACTCGACAAAACCTACTTATTGTTGGGGATGAAAGGGGCGATCCCACACGAGGACGCTGCCTCTATGATAGTGGATAAAAGAAGCACGGTGCTGCTGTGGGAAAATGGACTGGGAAGAAAGTTGAAACATTTTAGCAGGGGACAAGAAAAATACAAGTGTTAAATTTTTGTTTTAGAAATTAATATTTATAAAACTGTCTATAGTGAAGCCTCGTTTTTTAACAAGACATGTCCCTTTAAGCTAGCCGCCTAAGTTAATTTAGAATTAATATAGCTTAATGATAACTTAACTTAGGCTAGCAGCTAAGTTATCGTAATGGTACATTTGGTTGAAATTCATTACAAATTTTAACTGAAAGTCTAACTGTTTGAATTTGATTTATAATTTTGGTTAGAATTTGTGTTAGCGTAATGTTAAACTTACTGTTACAATTAGGATTAGAAGTAGGAATTGAAGTATGAATTGGATTTGGATTCGAATAGATACAAAAATTAGAGCTAGGATTAGATTTAAGATTAAGACTTAATTTTAGTGTTAACTAAATATGGTTACTAAAAGCATGAAAAAAGATCGTCGATTTTTTTTGTTTAAAAAGAAGAAACAATATTAGTGTTATATATAGTTATTAAATATAGCTAACTGTTTAACATAAATCACTTAATTAAAGGGTGGGTCTAGTTAAAAATGAGACCCTGATATACAGTCTTAAACTAGAGTTATAACCCTATATAGGTGCACATGTATTAGGCCAATTTTAATGGTTTTAGAGCCTAAGCCACGATGCGCTTTTTCTAAAAGTTTAGTGATTTCAATACATGATATAAGCCTTAGTCTTTCTGATAAAAAAGTATAGCCTATTATAGTTATTTCAGATACAAAATGGACCATTATCATTTTTTAATTCAGTTAGAAATAATAGACAACTAGACATCAATTATGAGAGATCTTCTTTTTATTTTAGATCAAAATTTTTTTGAACTTTTTTGAATTCTATTGGAAAAATGTTTTGCAATTAGTATGTAATATTTTGCTAAAAGTTATTAAAAGTACAAAAGTTGATTTTATTATATTCAAAGATTATAAAGGTATGATCATATTTTGGCAAAATGTTTCTGAAATGTTTCTGAAATTTAATTTGAAATTTAAAATATCCTTAATTAATCTAATTAAGATATTTATTAAATTTGAAATTTAATTATGCATATTAATTTTATTAGAAGTAATTAATGTTAAACATTAAAGATTTATTATTAATTTTTTAGTTAGTAGTAACATGGCAAACCAGCTTTGCATGTATTGCTTTGCTATGTGTATTATATCATCATGCAGTATACCTGAAATTTATAAACTCTGGCAGGGGGGGGGGAGGATATTGACCAACCCACAAACAGACATTTTTACATAAAACAAGTAAGCATACAAGGACTCGCTCGCTGTGCATCTTGCATAATACCATAGCTTTATAATTTACCTCCGAATCATATCAAAGACTCTGACAAAGAGGGAAGGAATTTAAGCTAAAAAAATAATTTGTTCTTTATTAGACGTTTTTTATTAAGTAATTGATAAAATATAGATTTTTTTTTTTTATTGTCTTTAACTCTGTTTTTAATTTTCAGAATAATAGGTTTCAACACATGATGAGAATACAATGTCATTATATAATACATTATTCGAGCCTCTTCCTCAGCTTTTATTTCTCCACTTTTGAAATCCCGCTTGAAACTATAAGATCGATTAAAATAGACTGAGAGGTGAAATTTGGAATACAGTTCTTGTGATGATTGTCCATACACTAACCAGACTAAATTGTTAAAGATTTCGGCGGCTATCCGAAAACGTACGCGATCTTACACTGTAGGACAACGGGTCTACGATCACAGGGATCTTCTTTCTTACTTAAAAGGACGTCAATTGGACAAGCATGGAGGGTTGAAAAAATTATCTAATTGTGGAAATATTTCTTTTACACATGTCCGAGTGAATTTCATGCAAAATGCCCACACCCTCGTAGATAAATTGTAATTTGTTGGTCATGCAAGAGTAATGTTCACACAATTTTATGCAGTTCACAAATAAGTCATAACGGATAATAATGTAGAAATCTTCTAATAGATGGAGTTATTAGTTTCAAGAAAAAACGATTGACACCCGTTTTCGGAAGGGAACAATTTCTTTTTTCAAATAACAAGTGATAGCCTTTTTGATATTTACACGTCTATTCCTAACTTTTAGTTTTTATTTTCTCATTATGGCTGTTACACACCTTTTTGCACAAACAATACAGGCATTACCAATTTAATGTCTCTTCACAACATTAAATATCGGTAACTTGCACTATCTTAGGTGGAAAAAATCACTCCCAATAAATACGTGTAGAAACATTTACTTTAACCCCCACCCCCTCGCTTCCAAAATGATGTTCTTGTTTTTCAGAGAAAAATTAGCACCCCCCCCCCCCACAGAAAACGTTTTAAAGACGTCTCTTCCAACTCATTCAACCTTTGTCCGTCAATAATTTAGAGTCAAAACAAAACGAGACTTTGTAGGTAATTTCATTCAAAAAGCATATAATAATAAGTGTACCCAAATAGAGAACAAAACTTAAAAATTATTTCAATTAAATAATTTTCTTTCTATATTTGTTTTAATAATATAAACAATAAATATTTATTTTTTAAATAAATACTTATTGTTTTCCGCAAAAAAAATAAATTATTATCAAAATAAATAAATAAATTTATTCAAATAATTTTCAAAATCTCTTTTATCATCAATGCAGCCCCTTATTATATATATACTATACAGATTAATGAGAATTAGTCAAAATTTGAATGATATATATTAACTCTAATTTAAATGCAGGAAATAACAAAATAATATAAAGTTCAGAGTTTATCAAGATTCACATTCCTTGTCTAATTGCATTGTACAAAATATCAACAATTAATAATAAAGCGTCTCGCTAAAGGGTGCAGCGAGTTTAATACCAATCCCAACCCTAAGTCTATCATCAAATCTTACAACATCATGATCTGCAATTACTAATTGCTTAATTGTTGCATATCGTCACATCAGCACAAAATTTATATTTATTAACATGATTTCTGGTCCCTAAATCAAATGTACACGTCTAACCCAATTCACTACTGGGTTGGACCTATATTACCCATTTCCAGACCCTACTCAAGTGTCACATTTCCAGACCCTACTCAAGTGTCACATTTCCAAACCCTACTCAAGTGTCACATTTCCAGACCCCACTTCAAGGCATAATTTTCAAATTTTCATACTATATACTTAATTCCCCAATTCCAGACCCTCCACCTGTCCCCTATCACCCAATTATTCTAAACTCTACACCTGTCCCCTATAACCTAATTCCAGACCCTCCACCTGTCCCCTATCACCCAATTATTCTAGACTCTACACCTGTCCCCTATAACCTAATTCCAGACCCTCCACCTGTCCCCTATCCCCCAGTAATTCCAGACCCTACTCTTGGTTTCCCGTTGCACTTCCCAACATGACAGACAGACATCCGCAGCAGACGACACAGATACCAAAGAAGATCATAAAGATGTACGTCACAGTTGTCAGCCAGAATGCAAAGTAGTACAGAGGACCGTAGCAGAAGTGATCAGGGTTGTGAGGATCAAGGGTTGAATCAAAGTCATGGTAGATACGGTAGATCCATATACTGCCTGGAATAAAATAATCAAAGAATAAAACTAACTATTAAATAACTTTTTGATTTTTTGTCAATCTTTTTATTTACCAATGCTTTTTTTTATTTATGGTTTTTTTATATTTGCCTTGCTTCTTCAAACTCTAAACTTTCTTATGTAATATTTGTTATTCCATGGTTCAATGTAAATATTTGTTATTCCATGGTTCAATGTATATATTTTATTTGTATATTATTGCGTGTATTTACTTGTGAGTTTGATTTATTGATTACTGATAGAACATTTTATTTGACTGAAAAAGTTGACGTTTTATTGATTATTTAATATTTCATTTTATGTTGAGATTGAAATAAGTGTATGAATAGCTTTTACAGACAAGATCCCATCCTTAAACGGGTTTTAAAGTTAGTTATTTAATATTCAACTTCAATGAATGATTTTACATGATGATAACGATAACAATGATGATAATAATAATGATAATGATAACAATGATGATTATAACAATGATGATATTAATAATAATGAAAATGATGACAATGATTGACAATGATGACAATGACAATAATGATAATGCTGATAATAAGTCAGATTTCTAAACCCAGAAATCTGACAATAATAATGATGATTATGATAACAATGACGATAATGATAATGATAATCTGCACAGACCAGCAATAAACCATGCAGCAAGAAAGCAGTTAAGCAACGAGTCAATCAAGTTAGTTCTTGCATTCTCTGTCTCTCTGTTCTCTCTCTGGTTCTTGACTCGCTGACAAAAGTCATAGATGTTCTTTACCACGCCAAATGTGCCCCCAACTACCAGGTAGATGGGTATGTATGCCTCACGGGGGCATGAATGTAAGTATAGGGCACCTAGGCATAGATAGATAGAGTGTAAGTATAGGGCACATAGGCATAGAGAGGCACGGATAGATAAACTAGTAAATTGATACAGAGAAATGCAAGTAGATGGATACATAAAGAGACAGACAGAAAAACAAGCAGAGAGATAAACAGACAGACAGTTCAGTGTCCTAGTTGTGCATAGATTAAGGCATTGCATGGAAATATTTGTGTTCAGTCAATTGATGTTAATGAATTGACTGATTGACCAATTTATTGAGTAATTGACTAATTAATTGACTCATAATTAACTTCAACTGATTGATTAGTTAATTAATTGACTTACTGATTGACTGATATACTTATTAACTAATTGATTAACACCTGAATTTGTATGAAATAAATGCAAGTATTATATCATCTGTACTACTCACCCATGACTATCATAGAGATAGGGATGGCTAGCACAAAGCCTATTATTATAGTGCAACCAACTGAAAGTCAAATATTAAATTTATTAACATCACATCAGCACAAATTAGTCCATTTAGTTACATTAATAATTATTGCTTACAATATTGATCAATGATAAGACTAAGTCAAAGATGAAGCTAATGTTGTCAAATTAATGAACAGAGTCCGAGTGATGAGTGAACGTTTGACTAGTAAACAGAGTGCAAGTGATGAGTGAACGCTTGACTAGTAAACAGAATACAAGTGATGAGTGAACGCTTGACTAGTAAACATAAACAAATAAATGCTCCCTATTCATGATTTCCATGATATTAATTAAAGATGACATTTAAACAATTCAAAAGATGCTTTTCCTTTTAATCATAACTACACTTTTTTATAATTCATTCTAAGTAATATAATAACAGACAGCACAACATACTAGTGCCGAGAATGAGTTTAATGACTTTAAGTATGAAGTCACAGATGCCACTTGACTCTTGGTGGACTGTCTTTATGTGTCCATACAGGGAATCATAGGAGGGAGGGGAGCCTTTACATAAAGAAAGAGAAAGACAAAACTTTAATCAGTTTTTATTCACAGTTATAGCTTACAGGTTAAGCTTAAGTTTAACGTCTGGTTTAACGTATTATATGAACGATGTCAAAGACGTAGCTGTTAATTTAAGCGTCTTACTAAAGGAGACAGCATTTAACAAAATAGCACGCTATCCAGGATTCAAACCTGGATCTGAAGCATCCGCGTCCAGCGCTCTAACCACTTCTCTAACGAGCTTTGAAAAGACAGATAAATAAATAGACCCAGTGAATGAATGCAAACCTCTATTGTCAGCATATTCCTCATATGTTGGAGGCATGTCAACCGTCGCCCCATAATTGGGCTGACCAATGGGAGGAGCCACTGCCCCTACAACTATACGTTCTTCATCGTCCTGTACATAGATATGATACAGAAATAAATGGCAAAGCGTAATGTTACAAAACAACAGCAAACATAGAAATTAATAAGAAATTAAACGATTCGATCTAAATATTGTATAATATAAAATAAAGATACACCGTTTAGCCCGCTATAACGGACAAAGAAAGGATTAGTACGCACAAAATATCTTCATTTGTATCAAAAATATACGAAAAATATATTTTGCATCATTTAACGTTTAAACGGAGAGGGACTCTATTCCCAGACCCCCCCCCCGTCCTTCTAACGTTAGTGCGGCGGTGTTTCTTTGCAGGAAAGTCAGAAAACAATCGCGTTGTACGACTTTTGTATGACACGAGTCGTGTGATTTATGATGTCATTAAAAATGAAAATTAAATTAATACATAAAAAATGAACATTAAATAAATAGTAAATATATCGTTAAATATATTTAGTATTAGCCCCAAAGTATGTTTATTTATAATTATTATTTAATTAAATAATGTTTAATATTTATCTATTAGAAATATCATTTAAAAATAAGTTTTCCATTCAATCTATTATCTACATCGCTTAAAGAAGTTTTATGCTAAACTCTTACCGCCATCATTGTACCTTCCCCCGTCCGTGTAATCAACAGAAAGGAGGGGGGGGGGTATTAGAAATTAAATTAATTAAAAAATTAAAATAAATTAATTCATGTGACAATAATTAATTCATATAATTAATTCATGTGACAAAAAAATCCAGAAAAAAAAATGTTTCCACGTTAATTACAAAAATATATTGCAAAAATAATTGTTCCTCTAATAAGAAAAAAACTACATTTGTTATATTATTAGTTACATAAAATAATAAAAGAAAAAACGTTCAATTACAGCAATTATTGTAATTATAGTGAAAACATTTCAAAGCGGCACGGTATGATTAAACAGATTTAAACTTTGATCAAAATATTATTGCATTTTCGTTTTTAATTGCGATGTTTCAGTTTAAGCATTTTTGACTTCGTATGCAAATCATGTAACATCAAATTACTAAACGAAATCACGTTACATTTTGTTAATACGGGATAAATTGCGTCTAGTTAATCAGAAAGGTTGGCTAATAGTTAATACGTAGTTTAGTTAAAATTAGTTAATTATAATGAACTAATTACGAAAGAGTAAAGCTATATGAAATTAAATCAACTAGTATTTAAAGTCGTAGCTAAGTAATCAAGTTATAGTGATTTGAAATCATTCAACCTTAATAATTATAGAAAGAAATAATGTATCAATTAATAATAACAATTGGTTAGTGAACTAAACCAGTGCCCTAACCTTAACCCTAAAAGAACCCGTTTTTTATGGACCAGTCTGTAAAAAGAGCAAGTAGAATGTTGTACACAAGGTCATACATTCCTCGTGTCAATTAGCACCAACAACCAACTCGCAATATTTCACACTAACTTATCTCACTAGTGGAGTATCAACACATTTTCAATTTATCTCAAGGATTATTATGTTTGCGTAATACAGTAGGCGTAGCTATATGATATTTTGTAAACTGATGATACTTCTTTAATATTGTTTTCATCCGCTGGGTCTATAATAAATAACTTTGGCGTCGGTCTAACTTACAAATGTTCACATTATACAGGCAGTGTTGCTAAATTACCCGACAAATGAGAAATTACTTGTCAGCTGGAATCTCTTTGCAAACATAATTATAATCGAGACATTTCTAATTTCCTGTGAGTTAATTGTGAGACTTTATAAAGGACTAATAAATACGCAATTTACTAAGTCATTATCATTTAGTGATTAGTCAATTGTACATATGTTATTTATATAAATATTTGTCGTCAAACAGAGAAATTAGAACTTGCAAAAACTCTTGTTTCAAAATCAATGGCGGATCTATAAGGAATCGGGGAGGGGTGGGGGAGCGATCGACCCCCTATATAGTATACACAGTTTGTTTTAATAAAATCATGGTAAGTCTTATTGGTGTTTATGCTTTATAAACACCAATAAGACTTACCATAATTTTATTCAATGTTGTAAAATCTTGTCTTAAAATTATATCTCAATGTTAAAACTCAGCCCTTGTTTTCTGTCTAATACACGTTTGTGCGTAGTATAAATAGAGATCACTTCACCTTAAGGTTGCTAACACTCCTCCACAAAGCGAAATTTTATCTGAAGATTGCTTCTAAAAATCTAAAGCATACAAATCGACCCGCTCCCCCCACCCCCTCCTACTGGATAGACAGATTTTGCCATTGTTTGAAATAAATAAATTTTGTTAGAATTTTAGAAAATATGAATTCTATAATATTATAAATATGAAGTACATGTACTTTTGGCATTTCATTACAAAATTATTCGAAAATCGAAATTGAGACAACAAATATAATTACTGTTATTGATAATTTCAAAATTGACTACTTTTTTCTTTCTGGGGCCCTGGGTTAAAATTATAATGTAATTATTTTAAAAATGTAATTATTACACTAAATTTTAGTCCCCAGAATTGAATTTTTATTAAATTGCCGAGTCAATTAACCACTGAAATTAACTCGATGAAGGGTAGCATTTATTATAACACGCGTTTAAGTATAAGCCAAGTAAAACGCCAAGTTAACGTCAAGTAAAAATAGCAACACTGCCTCTATAATAAGAGTATAATGCTGTAAAATAAATAAAATTATTTTATTTTTATTTTTTATTAATAATTAGGCAGACGAGGGAAACTTTTCTGTCTCTTATTTAGCTTCTTTTTACTTTCATAACATGACGGTATGTCGAGTATTTTACGCTGCATTTAATTAATATTCAATTAGTTATAAATTGATCCATTGACTGCACTAAGAGATAAAGATTTGAATCAGCGGACATTGTTCCGCTTATTTTAGCATTGGATTTATTTTGCAGACACTGGCATTAATTTATCTGTAATCGGCATTTAAATTATTATAAATTGTATTTTTTTAATTGTAAAACTTTAAGCAGATATTTGATATTTTATAAAAATTATGTGATAAAGTGACAGAAGGGGGGGGGGGAGAAGTAACATAATTCTGCCGGTGTTTTCTAGGACCCAGAGAAGGGAGTGACGGTTGCGTTGACTAGCACTGAACGTCAGGACGTTGAGAATGTTAACGTCTCTAATCCGTCCACACAGGCCAAAGGTAGAGCCTGCATAATTTAGATTTAATATTTTATCTTACGTTTCTTTATTAATATTTCTTATAGTTTGTGCTACTTTTACTCTTATAAATAAAATGAGTTCAAGTTTTATGCTTGCTTGAATTGTTTACGGGATAGACTAATTTAGCGAAAAGTGCCGAAACCCTGCCAAATTTTTATTTCACTTCGTATCGCTTTTGGAATGGTGCCAAATTGTAGCTAATGTCTGGGCTCGCCACTTTTTGGCTATAGCCAAAAAGTGGCTATAGCC
>JAQIXG010004588.1:0-12679 GCA_034700105.1 Oconnorella tubifera
ATCCTTGTTGGCTTAGATCAGCTTAATTGTATTTATCCTTGTTGGCTTAGATCAGCTTAATTGTATTTATCCTTGTTCGCCTAAATCAGCTTAATTGTATTTATCCTTGTTGGCTTAGATCAGCTTAATTGTATTTATCCTTGTTGGCTTAGGTCAGCTTAATTGTATTTATCCTTGTTGGCTTAGATCAGCTAATTGCATTTATTCTTGTTGGCTTAGATCAGCTTAATTGTATTTATCCTCGTTGGCTTAAAACTAATAGACAATCGGCTCACTCACTACAGGCTTGCACTATCAATATGAAATCTTCTTTTTATTCTTCTCTTGCAATCACAAAAAAATAAAGAAAAATGGATTCTGATTGATAAAATGCAAACAGAATTAGAAGACGCAAAAACCTCTCATTTTCATTGGTTCACTAAGTGTAACAAAGACCGTGCCTCTCATCCATTGGCCAGAATAGTGAACGCTCTGGGGGGATTCAAACACCAACTGAAATAAATCTAACTTCCCCATCCCCCCACTGCAGAGTTATAATTTGAACAAATGCTGCAAGTTAAATTATTCTATAAAATATAATTTTATTTAAATTTGTATTTACTTAGTGCAATTCTAAAATGTAATCTTAAATTTAAAATTGCATTTACTAATTATGTAAAATTTGAACGAGATAATTGTAATTTTAAATTAAGATTATGAAAGTAATTAGGACTGGGTGATTTTAAAAATTAAACAAAATATTTAATTATATTAATCTAAAGTATTTTAAAAGCCATTTAAGGGCATTTCAATGATTTCAGAAACTTTTTAGCAGAATTAAAAGCTTTTAAAATGATATTTAAGTTTTTAAAATCTATTTAAAGCTTTCAAAAGTTATTTTAAAGCAATTTAAAGCTTTTAAAAGTCATTTTAAAGCAATTTAAAGCTTTTAAAAGTCATTTTAAAGCAATTTAAAGCTTTTAAAGACCAAAATGAACTATTTAAAAGTCTGTTATTAAGCTAATTAAATATATTCAGCTATAAGACTAAAACGCGGGATGGACTAATTTGTAGAAATAGAATTTGTATAAACGGCTTTAGTTTCTGTGAAACAAGGTGAAACGGAACCGGAAGTAGTGAAATAGAAAGACCTTGATTGCTAGCAAAGACCTATAAAGAAACTTCGTTTCTACCCCCCACCAATTTTTTTAAATAAATTTTTGAATTTTAGACTGGAAAATTTAACATTGAGAATTTGCATAAATGGCTTTAATTTCCGTTTCACCTCGTTTCGCAAAAATTAAAGCCGTTTATGCAAATTCTATTTCTGCACATTAGTTCATCCCCTAAAACGCGTTTGCACTTGTTTCAACGATTGAATAATACTTTATTAAGCTTTTACATTTATTAAATCTATATATTATTTATTTATTTATTTATTTATTAATTATAAATACGTTTAAAAAAAATTAACTTCAAAATAATATTCTATTACAAAGTTTCAGAAGGTGGGATACATCCAATATGCTGTCAATTAAATTTCGTTCGCGCTCTCTGATTGGTCACAAAATTTCTACCGCGTGATGATTCGTTGATAAAAATAGCCGTTTAATAATGTGACAGATTTGATTTATAACGTTCAGCTGCTGCAACTTTAGCTGCTTAAAGTTTTTGCTGCGCAGCTGACTAATTTCACAAGCCCCACCCAAAAAGAAAAGCACAGTGTTTCCACTCTAACATTAAAAATTAAGAAGCTTTAATGAGTTAAATAATGAACCAAATGCAAAATGTCAAATTATTTCAGTAAATGCATAATTTCAAATACAGTTTATTCTCTAAAAAAATAAGTCTATGCTAAAGAAATATGCCTTCGTTTTAATTTTTAACATGTAAAAATTCATGAAAGTTCAAATTATATACACTACAATCTGTAAGTTTAGGATATACTGTATGTTATTAAATATTTCTGAAAAATCTAATTGGAACTCTGACTAATTACGAGCTCCGGAAACCCCGTCGTTTTATCAAACACACGAGAAAACTCAACATCTAAACATTCCCCTATGACAATTTCCGCTGTAGTGAAGATCTCCATTCCCCCGATCACGTGACCTCCAATCATGTGACCATTGGCGTCACTTAGAGAGACGTGGAGGTGTCCATCATCGCCAGAGAGGGTGCCGACGAGAGATACTATCTCGAAAGGGCCTTCAAACTGCTTTATTGACTAGAAAATGCAAGAAAAGTTAGTAAATAAATATAAATATAAATATTTCTATATACCAATTAAGAATTTGTACTTATGCACTTATATAGAAAATAATTCTAAAGCATGGTTATGCACTTGGATCTATTGGAGAAACGGAAAAGTTACAAATTGTATCAATGTTAAATTAAAACAGAAATAAATAAGAAGTTTCATATATTGCAGCTTTATGTAATTTAATGACTTTTTCAGCTACAAAATTGTAATAAGTAGGCACATACGTAATAGAATAAGAAAGATTTCAAACCTTATATTCTTTTTTTAACTCTCTACTCTTTAAGAGTTAAATTCAATAAGGGATAATAGATCTTATTTAAAAATGATACAATTTCAAGAAGAAAAAAGTGAAGGGGTGGGCAAGTGCCTAAAATATATATTTACACTCTATAAAAACGTGCATTTTGTTTCTAATGTTATCATTAAGAGATATAAATGTGTATAGTTAATCAAATATCATCAAAAATGCTTAATATAAATGACCATTTAAGCCTACATTATTTGGACTGGCTGCTGAATGCGCGGCTAATCGCAGAGTAGCCTTTGTAACGCTACCACAACAAGTCATCACAAATGGAGCTCGGAGCTTTCTGTCTTTAGCGAACTGCATGAGACTTGAATAGAGTTCTTGACCAGGGGTCAGTCTGAAAGGATGTACGCTGAGTCTACTGCCTTGAGGAGGACCTGTGACGTTGCACGATGACGTTGCAGTAAATGACATCTTTGATTTGCTCTGCAAGTGTATATGTTGGTTGGTTTATGACTAAGAAAGCTTACTATAATTAACCTGTTAGAAATACATGATGAAGACCATAATAAAATTACACTTTCTATAGATCATACAATCATATAAATATTATATTTTCATATGATTATACAATCATATAAAAATAAAACAATATAAATACAATATTAATATAATTATCTAAACATGACAGAACAATGACGAATATAATTAAAGCGCATATTGTACAGTAATTCTATTACTACATTAGTACATACTGTGCAGTAATTATAGTGTATATTATTCCGATAATCTCCCCCTCCCCCTCTTTAATACTCTAAGTGGAAACCATTTAATATTTAGCTGATTACTTCAAAAACTTCCAAGGGGTAGCAATTAAGTAGCAAGTGCTTAAATACTGCAGCATTTGCTGGGAGGTGGGGGCCGGGGGGCACTGCCCTCGGCAAGCGATGGTTTAATGCAGGAACAGCGGCGTAGCCAGGAATTGAATTGACCAAAGGGGGCGGGGGGGAGTACAATTAAAGTGATATCGTTATTTTTAAGGGTATCAAATACGTAACATTTCTAGTTTTCATTTCGCCTCAATTATATTAATTTTATTTAAACTCCACCAACGTAAATTAGTAAAAAAAATTCGCTAAATCGTCACAATGCAAGAGGGGGGGGGGGGTGACCGCTAAAATCAGACTTTTAACATTACACACAAAATCTTTTTACATAAAATGGGACCCTTGGACAACACCCACTTGCCCACGCCACTGATGAATCGATGCATCTACTTCATCATCATCCACTGATGCATCGGACTTTGCGTTGAAGATAAACTAGTAGTTTTACTTTAAGAAAACAATTTTTTACATTTGTACGTTTAATAGTATTGACAACTCTATTGACAATTTTATTATTATTCAACATATTCTATATATATATATTAAATTTATTTAGATTCCGTTGTTTATTAAATGGATTATTAAAATCATAATTTAATAACCTTTAAGAAATTAATGTATAAATATAATAAAATTAAATGTATATTTTAACATAAATATACGCTTTGTAGCCTATATATATCTATGTTTAAATTTGTTTAAAGTATATTTTTAAGTAAAGAAATATAACAAAAGATATATTGGACATACCTAGCTTTTATTCTATGTTGTAACTTGTAAGTATATGTTTATGTATATGTTTATAATGTATAAGCATAAAAATAACCATATATTTATAAACATAATAAGTTACAAAATAAAAATTAATAAAAACGTAACTTTCCAAAATGTTTTTGTTCTAAAATGCGCAAATTTAAAATAAGAATTATTTTAACTTTGATCTTTAAACTGTAACTTTCAAAAAGTTCTACAAATATAAATATAATAAAATTAGATTTTAAAACCCTATTTAAAGTCTAAGCCTGTAGGCCTAGAGGCCGCTGGCCAGATGCCGTAGCCCGTACCCGTAGCTGTAATAACAGGCTGCAGCAGCTGCTGCCCAGTTGTTTGAAATTCCTGCAGCTGGGCTAATTATCGTAGCTGGGCCAAAGGCAATTCAGCCAGAGTTTCCACCGAGAAACTTTCTTTGAAACTGTGTTTCCCGGCGTAATTTATTAGGCTACTTGACGTCAAACATTAATTTTTTAAGTAGAGGCGGTCAGGATTTTAATATTTTACAAAGAGGGGAAGGGATTCGTTTTAAAAACTATATGACGATCGTTTTTCTTTTTAAAATGTAAGTTATTACTATTTTAGGACTTCGCAAATTGTTTTTACTCAATCCTCACAGCGTGTGGGGAGGGGAGAGGGAAGTGTGGGGAGTCAATACTAAACTAATAAACTTTTATCGCTACAAATTAACTTTTTACCTCTAAATTTTTTTAATTACACAAATATGAATTTTTATTTTGCACATTTAAAATGTTTTGCACAAAAAAATATATTTTAAATTTGTTTATTAAAAAATAAATTTCAAACTAGCTGAAGGTACAGTAGTACAAAACAGCTTCTTTAATAAGAATTTAGGAAAAATTAGGATTAAATTTTTGGTTTTGACGTCCCTGTTAAATTCTAAAAATGTTTAGGAAAGCAATATTTTAAATAAGATGGCTTCTGTTTATTTGTCAACAAATTTTAAAATTTAAATTATTTTAAAACAAAATAATTACTTAATAATATTAATATATTAAAAAATAATAAAATTAATATATTCAATTAATTTATAATTGGAATAAATGCGAAATGGTCATTTTTGATTTATATCTATTATTTTTTATAGATTATGTGTCTATAAAGATTTATTCTGAAAATACTCCGCTATTTATATAATTATTTCCCTTTATAATGTCTGTCCCTTCCTCGAAAAAGAAGAACAGAAGGAAACCAGCCAAAGAATTGGCTAAAAATAATCAAAACCCAAATGCTGAACCATTCATTCCCCCGATTTCCTTCGACGAGACCTCGATCCATTCCCCTCCCAGGCCTTCGGATCATCGTGATCCCAACGCGATCCAAAATCCATCTTCCCCAAAATCCCTTGATTTTAAAACAGGTGAATTTGAATCTGCTACCACTTCCGGGCATTCTTCAGCTGAATCAGAACCTCTAAATGAAACTTTACCTAAATCGACTAATCTTACAGAAAACAAAGTTAATTCTGAGATTTTTGCAAAATCAGTCGCTGAAATAAAAGATGAAGATTCATTGGATAATAGCCCAGAGTTGGATATTTTAGAAAGGATATCCCGTGGGGGGGGAGAGGGGATGGATGAGAACCTGGATGATTCTATATCGGATTCAGTGGATCATCTTATGAGACGAATAGATTCCTTGCTTGGGGATTCAGATTTCGGATGTCTGAATATCTCGAAATACGATGAAAAGATTGATATCCATCCGAATGATAATATTGATGATGGTGATGATTATGATGATAATGATGATGATAATATTGCTCCGAATGATGATAATGATGATAATATTGCTCTGAATGTTAACAATGATGATAATTATGATGATAATATCAATCTGAATTATAATAATTATGATAATGATGATGTTGTTCTGAATGATAATAATGACGATGATATTATTGTTCGGAATGATAATGATAATGATGGTGATGTATCAGATGAAGGGGGATCACACAAAGGAAAGAACAAGCACCCAAGGAATAAGATTAAATCATTTCCTGTTAGCGAGATCTCAGCGAGTTGTAGTGACGATTTTAAACTAGAAAATGATGATAATTCATCTAATATGATTAGATATTCTTATAGAAAGATACGACGTGAAGATAGTCTAGATAGTGATGATGATATAATCTCTGACGATAGATATCTAAATAGAAACGTAGGTAAAAATAACGATTCATCGAACAACGATAACCGAAGAAAAATGCATTTAGATTACGTCGATGCGATTGAAAATGAATCCGGCAGATTAGATGATTTAAATCGTTTGGAAATCTCAGAGAATGATTCAATTTCCGATGTAGACTTTCAAGACGGAATAAATGAAAAAAATATGTACTGCGAGAATTTAAAAAGAATGAAAGTAAAAAGCAACATAGTTGATCAGATTCAGGTTTCACCGGGAGGGAAGAATTTTATGAGAATTTTATCTCCTGTAAGGAGGCGGGTTAATTCAGGGGGGGATTCAGAAGGGGTTGCGGAGATGTGGGGGAGGAATTGTGGGTCGGATGAATTGTTTTTAACGGGTCCTGAAATTGTAGCGATGGATGGAGGAATGTCAGGAATAGAGAGTCAAGAGAAAATATTACGTCTGGTGAAAAAGTTGCAAGGTTTATGTTTTTTTTGTATATTTTTATTAATATATTTTTGTTTTTGTTTGATGTATTTTTGGGGTAGAAATTAGTTAAAGATTTGTGTATAGATTTTTTATTCATCACAAATCAACGGATAGTACAGAAGACAAAGAAAGAAAAATAAATCAAATAGCAATATAAATATTATACAATACAATCAATTTGCGGTAACTAAAAGTCTTTTACAGTAATTTATATACGATGTAGACTTTGAAGACGAAATCAATAAAGGGAATAATATATACAGTATAATTCAGTGTTTTTTGTAGCGTTATATTATATAGGGCTTTGGATTATTGAAACGAAGCGTTCACTCATCACTTGATTTCTGCTCAGCGGTTAATAATATAACGTGTCGTCAGAGAGCATTAAATTTTTGCTGATGTGACGTTAAGTAATGGGAAATCGATCAAGAGTTTCCCTATGATAAGACGATTTGTAATTTCTTCTACGTAATATTTGTAACATTAGTATCAGCATTATTATCATCATCGTTATCATATGATGATGTAAATAATAAAGTTGAATGTTATTTATATTTTTTGTTTTTAAATATCATTGAGTTAAATTTAATTAGATCGGTAAGTCGACAGACTAAAATTTACTAATTACTAATTCTCAATAAATAAATTTAAATTTTTAATTTTTAAAGTTGACGATTTTTGAATTATTATGTTATTATCTTCAACTTTATTTGCGTTGATTGACTTTTGATATTAAACAATTAATTATTGTCAGTTAATAAATAGCATTTATGCGCTGATGTGACGTTAAGCAGTAAGATCAGTCAATTGATCAAAGCATTTGTTTTCATTAAGTACATCTTCTGAATTGAATATATGATACTTCATTACTGAAATATAATTTTGATAGCTTCTATATGAATTCATTTAAAATATATTTAATAATATATTATTATTAGAATTTATTTATTTTAACTTAAAAAGGAATACTAAAAGAAACAGAAAGAAACATTGAAGAAACGAGAAATAGAAATACTAGAAACATTAGAAACAAGAGTGAAACGCATCTTTCTGAAGATGATGATGATAATGATAATCACGATGATGATAACCAATACGATAATATATTCAAAATAACAAGAAGGCCTGTAATTGAATATGATAATGAAGATGATAATGACGATGATGATTATGATGATGACGATGATGATGATGATGATGATGATGATAATGATGATGAAATAGATGATGATTTAACAAGAACAAAGTTTAAAAAATTTCTTTCAATTCAAAAGAAAACTACAAAAGATGTTGTTACCAATTCTTCTTCTTTTGATAAAAATATCGACATCAATACATCGCGCAAATTAGCGACATCGGAAACTGATATTAGTCATCAGTCAGAGGGATTGATGGAGGACAGGAAGTTGATTGATTTACTGGAAGGGTGCGTAGACAAGAAGTACTTTGAAACAGCTAACGAACTCGATGCATATGTTAAAATATTAGAGGTAAACGTGATTTAAATGTTTATAAGTTTAGGATTATATCAGCTTTTAATTTTATAACGTAGCTGTTAATTTAAGCAAGTTTAACGTCTGGTTACCTTATTATAGAAAAGTCTCAGACGTTGCTGTCAATTTTAGCGTCTTACTAAATGGTGCAGCAAGTTAAGTTTAACGTCTGGATTATAATAGTCTTAGAACGATGTCACTGACACAACTCTCAATTTAAGCGCCTTACTAAAGGGTGCATCAAGTTAAGTTTAAAGTCTGATTTGCATGATTGGTGTCTCAGACATAGCTGCCGTTACTAACGAGTGCAGCAGGTCAACAGAATCAAACCTGGACCTGTTGGTCAAGACGTACATTGTTTATTGCCTAATGTCGCATCAGCACAGGAAGAGTTTTTACTGATACTTTATGAACCTGATGCACAGAAATAATGTGACGAGTAAATACTACCGTAAATAATTATTAAATAATTCAATAATTAATATTTTATTCTATAAGAATAAAATACGATTTTCTATAATTGATTACACCGGTTTGTAGTGTATTGATATATGTTTAGAAATTTATAATTGAGTTGAATTTGCCTCAGTGGAGACATCTATTTAAGAAACTTGACGCTGCCGCGACATTTGCTAACTTTGAAAGTGAAGATATTTATTTACTACATTCTTTTAAAAAAAGGTTAGTGCGTTTTTGATTCTTTTTAATAACTTTACGGTATTAATATTATTTAAATTATATGTTCTGTTACAATCTTTCATATACAGAGTATTATCTTTTTATAAAATGTCTTTCATTCGTTTTTTGTACAACTATTTTTTATTATACTCTTCTTCTAAAAGTTATTATTAACGCCATAATTGAGAGAATATAATAACGGGTAGACTTGCCGACTGAGAATTGAACCCCAAACCTTTTGATACTAGGGATTATAGAGCTTATTAAACAACCACCAACCTGTTGCAGTTTGTTTTTATGATATTTAGTTTAAAGTATAATTGAAAGGGAAAGTTAATTAAAAGAAGGATATTTAATTTATAGTATAATTTAATTAGAGAGACAATTAGTAAGGAGGATATTTAATTTAAAGACAATTAAAAGAAGGATATTTAATTTAAAGGATAATAGACAGAGAGAGACAATTAAAAGCGAAGTTACGAGCTTGGAGACAATTTGATGAGACATGTAAAGATTTGAGTTACGTGCTAGAAAATGAACGCCATCTGTTGAATAGAATTACACTAGATTTAGGATTGAGTCAGTCGCACGATGTTCAACAAGACGCTTTACACGATATAAAGGTGTGTGATTGTTTTATCATTATCATCATCATTATCATCATATCATTATCATCATTTTATGATTTATTATCAATGGAATTAATTGCATTTTTTTCTCCATTAAATGCGGAAATTTATGTTGCGTTATTTTAAATTTTAATTTTTTTTAAATTTTTGTATCGTTACTTTTACTACAAAAATTAGCTGGAGCTTAATGCATGTCTTCCACACCCCTTGCCATTCCAAAAATATAATAACTTACTGTGTTATGAGTCGAGTGTTCACTCATCGCTTAACTGTGCAATTTGAGTATTTAAAAATTTCATCAATGCTTAAAAATGCTTACAATCAATGCTTACAAATTGTCAAATTATATTGCTTTATTTATTTATTAAACTCTTTTATTTATTTATTAAATTGATTAATTTATAAAATTAATTTAAATTCGCAGTTACTGGAAAAAGGTTTAGACGATTACGACGTTAAGTTAGGATTTGCTCGCGATTTGAACCATCAACTCTCGGACTGCTCTTCCGAGCTGTGTCGCGTAGACAATAGGGCACGCGTTGGCATGCTAGCGAATGAAACGTTTGCCTTGCGACACGGATGTAGAAGGTTCAAATCTCGCGGTTTTGACGACGCTGAATTGATTAATAGCGAGAGAGATGAATCGGGAAGTGAGAGAAAAACGAAAGTCAGGTGTGGAACTTTTGGATTTTTTGAAATGAAAAGTAGAAATTTGATATTAATGATATTGAAAAAAAACACTGGGATTATAAGATATTTAAACTAAATAATAGAGCTTATAAAAGTTAAGTTGATATTAAAGATAAAAATAGTATTTGGGTTAAGTTGCTTTAAGTTAATCTCGAAAGAGAATTTATTTACTGCGTTAAGAGTGAAGCTTTCACTCATCACTTGATTTATACACACATCGTAAAATCTATAAGTTTTGTGCTGACATGACATTAAGCGAAAATTTAAACCATAATCTAAATGTCAATAATCTAAATATTAAATTTAATACTCTTAATAAAGTTTAAAAAATAAAGTTAATAAATAAGTTTTAAACTTAATCAATTTATACAGCGGAATATATTATAATTATACAATTATTACTGTAATTATTAGTATGGAATATATTATAACTTTTTTCTATTATTAATATTATTATTAATTAACTAATTATTATTATTTTATAATATATTGTAATTACACAGTGTGGTCCATACAAGCGATATATCATCAGACAAAATCTCAAACGTAACGATCGATTCAAAACCTACCTCAGTGTGTTTCATCTTGTTTAAAGTTCTTCTTCTTCTGCTTCTTCTTGTTCTTGTAATCTACTTCCTGTTTGCTTGGTATCGTCCCCTGAGACAGGGTCTGCCGATAAATATTCATCTGCGACATGTTGGGACTGCACCCCCCGTCTAAAATTTTAAGGGTGGGTGGAAGTTTTATTTGCGTATTTTAGTGGGTATTTTTATATTTGTTACAGGGTTAATTTCCCCCCCCCCCAAGACCACCTCATTGCAAAGTATAGATATTTGTAAAAGATAGAAGTAATTTAAAGAATTTTAATATATGTTATCATGACTTGTTAGAGAAGTGGTTAGAGCTCTGGTCTCACATGCGATTGGTTTTGGTTTGAATCCAGGATAACTCAGTAATTCTCTAACGTGCTCCCTTTAATTAGATGCTTAAATTGACAGCTAGGTCTGAGACATCGTTCATATAATACAGAAATCCAGATGTTAAACGTAACCTAACCTATAGAAAAAGATAAAAGAGAGATATTTAATAGGATTAAATGTTGAAAACTTTTATCAACAATTTTTCAAAATGTTAACCACGAAAACATTTTTTCAAAATGTTAAAGACTTCTTTTCAAAATATTGAAAACGATTGTAGTTAACAGTAATATGATATCCAGTGTTTCTGTGAATCCGATGCTCTTATTCATTGTTCTTTTTTGCTTGTAGAATTTAACGCAGTGCTTTAATTAGCAGCAGCTGAATGAAAGAACAAGGAATTTGTGCGGTGTTATAAAATTGCATTAAATTTGTTAATTTATTTGAAACCAAATAGCATTTAATAATGATTTATTAACAAGTGAACAACAGAACTTGTTGCCTATTCAGAGATGTCTATTACTGACTAAATCTGGTTTAAACAAGTTTAAACCGCTTTATATAACTATATTTATAAATAAGCATCTATTGCTAACAGATTTAGTTAGTAATAGATTCCTGTTAGTAACTAAATCTGGTTTAGACTAGTTTAAACTAGTCTAAACTAGTTTAAACTAGTTTATATTTATGACTATAAATATGTCTATGAAATATAACTAGTTATATCAAATCTATCTAGTTATACAATATCGCATTATTCTGCTGATGTCATGTTATTAAGCAATAAATATTTTTTGTTACTAAACATGACTTCTTAATTTTAAAAATTAAAAGTGTTAATTCTTAAATAAATTAATTTAATTAAAAATTAATAATTTTTTTAATTTCCGCTTAAAATAAAGAGCTACTTGCAAATGATTATTATCCTGTTTATTAACTGTAATGTTTACATGATGCTCATTAATTAATGCGTTTGTTTTTTGCAAATATTATCATTATATACATCAGTTTTTAATAATGATTATCACTTGTGTAAAGCTATTTAAGGTATGCTAAAGGAGCAGAAGATCAGCGAAATGTTGTGACTTAAACTTGCAACCTTTGGTTGCAAGTTCTTCTCTTTAATAACTTTGATAATATATAAACTGCGCTTGTTTTTTGCGTTTAACGCTTTAACTGTTGCTTTATTTGCTTGTAGGTTGTTAGTTTAATCAAGATAGCTTTTAGTTTCTGTTTGTATATCGTGTAAATATTGTTATTTTCTTAGTGTTCAATCATGAAAACGAATGTGTTTCGAAATGATTTAATTTTGAAATGATTTAAATTTGAAGTGATTTAAATTTGAAATGATTTAAATTTGAAGTGATTTAAATTTGAAATGATTTAAATTTGAAATGATTTAAATTTTAAATGATTTAAATTTTAAATGATTTAAATTTTAAATGATTTAAATTTTAAATGATTTAAATTTTAAATGATTTAAAT
>JAQIXG010004589.1:0-12678 GCA_034700105.1 Oconnorella tubifera
CGACACTACTCTAGAGAGCTACAGAGGCGGACTTTATAAACTTGTTCTGCCAATTATAACAAATGAATTCATTGTCTGCCAGTATTAGCTATCGGATAGAAGGTTTCCACAATTAACAGATTAGACGTTGCAGTAGCGTAGCCAGGAATTGACTAACGAGGGCGGGGGGGAAACGGAGGAATTGACTAACGACGGGGGAAGGAAAACGTTACGAAGCGGTATAGGGTGGTTCAATCCAGTCTAACAATATTAGGGTAAATAGTATCTAATTTTAGAGTAGCGAGTGAAACATTGTTAGTATGCTTGATTCACTTTTAAATATTTACAGCTGACTTTATATAAAGTTTAATCATTTTATTTTTTATTTTATTAATAATATCATCAATGTTTCTCAGGATATTTTTGAGAACTCAACACCGCACTGTCCTAATTACGCATAGCTTTTATGGAACGATAATGTCCATATGATGACGTTGTATACTTAGGAACGCTCTACATTGCGCAATTTTGTCCCGCGCTATTTTGTCTTGCGTATTTTGTCCTGCGCTATTTTGACCTTAAGCTATTTTGGGCATTGGCTCTTTTGACCCAGCGCTATTTTGACCGCGCTATTGTGGCCGCGCTATTTTGACCCGCGCTATTTTGGGCATTCACCCAATTCAAGATATATACTGCTGTTACTTTGGCTTCTTACAAGTTGAAAACGTAAACCCAAAACATCATATAGAACTATAGCCCAATATAAACAGACCTCAAAATAGTTTATCGTCATTATCCAAATGCTCAAATTCAAATAACTACCATATGAACAGTTTTCACTTTAAGTAAAGCAGTTAAACAAGATTGCTGATGACAGTTTCATCATCAGCAGAACAAATCGTCAACATGTTATGAAGAGAGAAGCATTGATTGAGAATCTGTTTATATATCAACATCTGCAAGTCAGATAAATATATGCAAGAAAAGCAAAAGCGAATAAATCTACAAGTCAATATCGTCTTATATTAGATTCCGAGCATGTCTGTACTATATCCTACATTCTATGTGTGGCTTCATAAAGACAGCTTCGATTAAATAATAGTCACTGCAAAATTTTGTTGTTGTTTTGTTTTTAAATTTGTTTATATATCTGTAAAATGTGGGTTATATTAGAGCTGATTTTTCATAATTTAACTATAACCAAGCCATCAGTATAGAGATCTAAACCCAACCCTGAAATAATGCAAGGGAATTTGACACAACCTGAGAAAACTCAACCAAAAGCTCAGTTAATCCAAAATATGGTCAATACTGAGGGTATTTTGTCACTTTTACATTTAAATATAAATTTTTCACTCAATTTCTAAAGTATGCCTCTATTTGTGTGTGAAATACTTGCAAAAGTAAAATTTCAAATAAAGAACCTGTTAAAGATCTAATTAAGAACAAATCCAAAATTTGAATACCTTTTAATTATCTCTTTAATGAACACACAAGTTCATCTCAATTAACGCACATGTTTCTGGGATTTATCACTCTATTCAAAGAAATCACTTATTGTCATCGCTCTATTCATAAGAATCATTCATTTTTAAAATGATTACTGTTTCTCGACCAGCATAGAGACTGGTTGTCTAACACCACTGTCTCTCTCCCTTGATAACAATAAACGATCAATGTGTCCGAGACTTCAATTATTTAGACAAGTCGGAGAAAATAGAAGTCAACAGCCACACTGGGACTTAAACACAATGCTTCTTTCATTTGCTGATGAATAAAACTACTTTTTGTATTCTTCAATTATTTAACACCATGACCTTCATTGCTCCGCGATGACCTTCAGTGGCTGATAGTTGGTAAGAGGGGGCAGGGGAGGGAGGGGGTGGCATTTGGTCCACTCCCTGATTTTGAAAAGTAAGGGAAAAGTACATATATTCGTGTAAATTTGCTTTTGTAATTAACTTTTTCGATTGCAATTTAGAAAAAGTTCTAATAATAAATAGCCAAAGTTTTTTTAAAATGGGTGTTATTATAAAAATAAGTCATCACCTAAAATTTAATTCATCCTTTTCCTACATTCTTATGAATGAGTGAACCGAAATTTTAACATAAAAGACGGACAAATTTAAAGTAGGAAATAGGGAGGGGGATGTATCTTTCTGGTCATCCAAGTGTTTAGTGTTTTATTTTCAGTTAGAATAGCGTGTGTTGTCAGTTAAATTATTTAGAAAATTCTGAACACAGAGCTCTGGACTACAAGCTGATGAAAGGGACTTTGACACAACACGAGAAAACTTAACCGAAAACCGCAGTTAAATTTAAAAAAAAAATTAATGCTCGAACGTATACAGTGAAAAACTGCATAAAGGAATAGTTAATAATTATTATTAAGCATCGTTTATTATTAAAATAATACACGGTTTGCAAATAAAATATTAATGTTAGTTTTTTAGTTTGCTTTGCTTATGATAAAGAATATTCGGGGAATATTCTTTTCTAAGATTTGATAAAAAAAACTATATGTACATCAATTAGGCGTATACACACGTTTGGTATAATCTACTAAATTACAAAATTTGAAAATATCAGGATTTTACATTAACTACTTTCATAGCATTATGAAAAGAGTGATGATTTAATTTCAAAATATATGCTGACATCTTGCAAATGTTGAAATAAATTTAATGTGAAAAATACAATTCGCTTTCGCTAGATCTATCTCAGTATACTTCCTTCAAAGCGAGCTTAAAATGGTTTTTGGTCATTTCAACTCTTTATGAATTTAAACTTTAATCAACAATCGCCCGCCCTGTTACTTTCAGTGGTGCTTTCTTTTGCCTGGGGTCAATTTGATTTACTCTAATAGCGATAATAAAGCGATTTCAGTGTAAAAATGTCAGTAGTTGTTTTTAAAAGTCTTTTAAATTTTATTTAGAATTTTTTTTGAAATAATAGCAAATAAAAATAAACATAAAATAATCGTTAAAACAAAAACGAAATTCATTACCAATCTTTCGTAGAAAGAAACTATAAAAATATAAAGCTAAATAAAGTTTTGCTTTATATAGTTAAAACTTCTCGGACTTAAAAAAAAATCAAATCAGTTTGCCCCCGTCCCCTCACCCTTTTCAAAACTAATTTTACTGCCGAAATTCCTCAAAAGTTAAATAACCTTTGCGTATTTTTTAATTAGCCCCTCCCCCCCCCGCAACCCTCCTTCTCACTTCACATAAACGAGAATCGAATCCGTAACTTTCTAGATCCGAAACAACTTTAAAGAATAATTCAGAAAAGCTGAAAAGCTGAAGATAAAACGACTGATTTATAACTTCCACAAAGATTAAGCAAGCTGCAAGCGTATATATAGAGCAGAAAAATGGGTTTTTGAAAATAAATAAGCAACCGGATATACATTGCAGTTTATTTGTGAAAGAACATAAATAAGAAGAAACAATTTGTAGATTGAATACGTTGAAACTTGTATTCTATGAAGAGAAATAATGTCTTTCTGTATTGTATATTACAATAAGTAAAACAATTGGAGAGTAATATTTAATTTTGTTATTTTTAATGAGATTTTAAGTTTACGATGATTTTAGCTCTTTACTGTACATATGTTTTATCAATATGTTAAATTAAATAAATAATTTGACTGGGATAATGATTAAATAATCTTGATGTAATTTGATTAAATCTATATTTTTGTATTTTTATTCCTGTAACGGTAAAATTAATTAAATTCAAATGGTATCATGATAAATTCGTTAATAGACTTTTCATCTATACGACAATTCGTCTACAGAAATTTAGTCTAAAGCTATTTGATTCTAACATTAGGGTTAAAATTAGCTTTAAGGTTAAGATTATAGCTATAGCGTTAGAATTAGGATTAGAATAGACCAAATATCTTTATATGCTAAACGTCTGTAGACGAAATGTCCTACACGAAAAATCTCTTGACAAGCTGTCGCGGAAACAGATAAAATCATCTATTTTTCAATAATCCAAGATCACAACACAATCTTGCAACTTCTGCAATCTCTGTGGTCGGGGACTTGTGATTCTACCAAGACGTTGAGATGAAGCAGATCGTGGATTGATGGATAACTGGGGAATTTCATCAGTCGATAATGCTTGGGGGGGGGGCAGTCCTGGCATTAAATTTTTATTTTTTGGCATGATAACATTTATCGTGGTTTACTAGGGAACGGGGGGGGGGAGGGGGCATACATAGGGGTGAATCTCTTCTTCAAAAGAAATATCTGTATAATATATAATATATCTATTTCAATATATATTATTATATTCTTATATACGTGTATATATATAAGTTTTATATATGAACAATATGATTTTTTATAATTTATATGGTTAATGATTAGACAATCCCGTAGTAAGTATCCTTCGTAAAAAAGTAATATTAAATAAATATATAAGCTCCTTAATATGCGTATTCTTTTATAAATGGTATCGCAAAGTTGAAAAGAATCTTGCTTTGGTCGAACAATGAAGATAAATAAATTAATTTGTAATTTTTTCGCATGACTACATACAGCCAGATTGGGTTTTAGCCATTCCGCAGATTTAAAATTTTGCTACCTCAGAAATTTTGATTCATGGAAGAGTAACCCCCTAAAATGGATTAAAAAATTAAACGAATGTAGCTAAATTTATCGAATTGAAATGTCTGTGCAATGTTGTATTAATTATCGTGGAAGAAAAATCCATAGACGAATAATCGTGATGCCTTTATAACAATTTATATTTTAATTCTTTTCAAAGTCATCCTCAATCCGAAAATAATAAAATCTGAACTTTCTTTGTATTACTATAATATCTGATAAATTTTTTCACTGTAAGTAGTAGCGCTATTGTAGTCTTGCGCTATTTTATGATTGTATTGTTCTGCAACAGAAACACTGTGGCCCTACAGTTAAAGTAGCTCGATATCAGAATTTTGGTCTTATTATTGATCTTTTCAAATGAAATATGACAGAAACCAGAAATAAGAGTCTAACATTAGAGTTTCTTCAACATAATATAACACAAGACAAAATTACGTATCATATCACTGTTAAAATGGTAGTATTTCACAAAAAGAGTATATTTTTACACTAAATAGTTTTTATGTCAATTGATTACAAACAGTACATTACTTTCATTTATTCAGTATTAAACGTAATGTTTAGCTCTGTTATACTATTCTTATCTCTCATTAAGTATAATTTGTGAATAGATTAAAATTTAGCAACAGGTTAAATATCGTCTGTTTAATTATTAACTACATACATTATTAAACTATAATTTTTAAAGTATTTGACACCTTTTTATTTCTCTACCATGTCTATATCATACATATTTAATATATCTACAGTTTCTATGGGTTATGACAAAACTATCTTTCAAATCTACGACATCTGGGTCATATAATTGCTAAAAGAATTAGTAAAATCACAAAATCAATGTTGTGGATTAAAATGCTCACAAAACAAAAATATTAGACAATTCATTTTAAAATCCCTGCCAAACTCTAACGTCTTCTAACCATAACTCCTAACATAACCCGAATTCTAACCCCAACTCTAACTCTAGCCATTAACTCTAAAGGGTCTCGAAGATAGATATTCCTATAGCATTCCTGCCTACAGGAATTTGGATTGATGACAGAATTTGGTTGGATCGATGAAGTCCTAAATAGATCCCATGTAACGTAGGTCTCTTCCTTCCTTCATTCATTCACGATACACGTCCTTCGACGCTTTTGCTACAAACAAATCAATCATTCGATTTTCTTTTATGCGATTGCTTTCAGTGACAGTTGAATAAGTAGAATATGGTCAAACAGCTTCATGAGAAGAAAAAATAAAGAGCATAGTAGAATAAAAGAAAAAAGATAGAGCAATAGAATAGAAAAATAAAACGGTTGTTTCATAGATTTAAATAGCAAAGGGCGTTTGAATAAAAAATTCAATAAAAATTGATTTCAAGTATTTTCAGAATTATAAATATTTTAAGTTTTAAAATTACGATTAAAACATAATTAAATGATAGTACCTTATTAATTATCGATTAGTTATTATTATTACTTATTAGTTTGCTAATTCGTCATCTCACTGTGCCTTCGTTAAGCAATTCAGAGGTATGTAATTCTACCCAAAGAAGTACTTACGGACAAAGTAACAAGTATGCAACAAGAGAAGGATATTCCAATTGCGATTATTGTTGACAATATAATACCAGCGATAATCGATGGTTTCCGTTGACTTATTGTTTCTATTCTTGCTTACAGGAAACAGATCTCTATAGTGAAATACGATTAAAAGAAAGCTGGCGTCAAAAGAGTTACCGTTGCGCTTTTATATTGCATGAAAATAAATGTATGTTTTATTCATGAATTTTATTTATAATTTTCGTATTTAGTAAATCGATTAAAAATGATTAATTAATTAAGTTGACGAAATAAGTATCTTCATTAATGAATAAAGATGATGATGCAAATGATGATGTCTTGGTTCAAAGCTAACGCTACAAAAGGTTTTCAAAATATCATCAAATCAACATCGACTTACTATGGCATTATAATTTTTAGAGATTCTTCATTTATGTAAAGACATGATCTTTAATTAAATTTCTCTAAAGCCCGATTCATACATTGACATACTGCTCAAGAAGCGCGCAACTTTTCATGTGCACAAAAACTTGTCGTTCTAATGTGAAATATTGTCAACAGTCGTAGGAAACTGATCAAGAAATATAGTAATTTGGAAATTGTCTTTCCTTTGTTAATGATTGTTCTTTGAATGTTTTATCTTATTGACACGGGGGTATACCATCACGTAGCGATTTTATAATGTATAGTAAAAAAGGTATCTTGCAATTAAAATTATTTTGCAGACATTGTTATTAATAATCGAAATTATAATGAATAATATTTACGCATTGAAATTTAAAATAATATTTAAAATAATTCACTGATAATAATGCAAGATTGTCGCAATTCTACGAATCTATTGTCTTGAATAATTTAACTCTGTTACAACAGAACATCTTCTTACTATATTCCTTCTTGAGTTGTAAATATTTATTAACAGCAAGCGAATGGACTGTTTCATGAGATGTATTGAATCATTTGACGCAAAAAAGGAGTTCTTTATAAGATACATTGTATCACTAATGTTGTGTTTATTTCTGTTGAGTTTTTGCAATCAAATGCCACAGCTTGGCATACGCTTATTTTAAATCTAGAGGGAGACATTTTTCATTCTTTGTCTAAAACACAGATTTTCAAATCTCATCTCAATAATACATTTCTTTAAAGTATTTAGATTTAACAGATATTTCAATTAATTTTTAAGATTCTTTTCTTAGCTGAAATACTCCCATATCTATTAAGAAATTTCTCAACTTCTGTAGAGATGATAAAATTTCATCACCTTTTGTGTTTAACCAAAATAATTTACCAATATTTTAATAACAATCGTTTTCGCACTCCCTCCTTTATCCTCGTTACAAGCAACAAGTTTCATCGGGCAATAAAAATATCAACGCTATGTAACCTTGCAAACGTCAGGCTGTGAACAGATCTTAAGATTTCAGAGGGATGAATGCAGAAGACAGTCGACCACTGAAAGCATTCAGCATTGAAAGCGTTTTGTCAGCAGCATATAGCAGGAACTAGATAGGCGTTCAGTTAACTGCACATGGTGATGCATACTTGAGTGTTTTATGCCGAGAGAGCAATATCAGACGTGTAGTCACTACAGTAGATAGAGAAATATAGAGAATTTTTATTGTACAATAAAAATACTAGTATTATTAGAATGCAAATTACAAATACTGTAAGTTTATTTGTAAGTCAATTACATTGATTGAAGTAGAAAACAATTCATTAAAATAAACTTCATTACAATAAAATTCATTACAATAATTTTTCTATATAATGATGAGACAGAGAGAGACTGTAACATACATTTATATTTAATTTTGTACACAGATTTAAGTTTAATTATATTACATTCATTATGCTAAAATTACTAAAATTAATCAAATAAATAAGCGGTACTTCTTTTGGCTTAAATAATTGGCAGATTTATTTACTGTTTCAATCATAGTTGTTCCTCACGTTTGTGGCGAAAATAAAAGTACGTTAATGTGCGCTAACTTTTCGAATATAATAAAGTGCGTTGAAATGCGTTAATAAGTGCGTTAATGATCAATTAAAATAAAGTGCGTTAAAGTGCGTGCACTTTCATCAGATATAAAGTGCGTTTCGCACGTGCGGAACAACTATGGTTTCAATGACTTCAATATAAATTCAACTGTAAATTCAATTATTTCATTCACGAATTTAACAGTAATTAACTGCATGTTTTTCTTTACACAGTTATAATATTTAATTACAATATGTCACTAACTCAGTGTACATTATGGATACCGCAAATCTAACATCATATTGTTCTAATAGCGAAGAAATCATTCCTATGCTTTCAACCTCTGAAAGTAATCAACAAGTTTACTATCCAGAATTTTCAATATTACATCAAACCGGATTTAACCAAGATTTTCAAACTTTCCATTTATGCGATAGCGGCTTTACGAGACCCACAAATAGGCGACTATCTGCGAATGGATATAATTCACTTGAACTGGATGAAATTTCAGATTTATACATATCATCAGATAATAAAATTCAAGCTCAATACGAGCACAATTACAAAATGGATTATAATGTAGATAATTTCACAGAATCACATAATTGTTCAGCTAATGATTGTAACCTATCCACTGATTGGACGGATGAATTATGTAACGAGTGTCAGGATTGGCTATCGACGCGTAACGTTAACATTTGTGACTGCGGCGTTTATCTAGCGAATCGCTCTCACTTTGAGGAGTGTAGCTGTTCAGACGAGTCGCCGTACGCGTCGTCGTCGCTCTTCAGCGACGATTCAGACGCGAGTAGCTCGTGCGGCGAGTGCGACGACTGCGGCGCGCGATCTGAGGTCGCGACTACAAAGTTGTCATCTTTAGCTCCAATGTCTTTATTAGGTGTACACAGGTATACGCTTAAATATACCTTACTAAAGGATGCATCAAGTTTGAGAAAATAATGAGCTATCCGGGATTTGAATCTGAACCTATTGAATTCGAATCAAACGTTCTAACCACTTCTCTAACTGGTCATGGCTATGTTATTAATATTTTTATCACCATGTTATAATAATATGTTATTATCATAATTAAATATTATTATACGTTACTACAGTGTAATTCTTTGTGTAACGCTTTCATAGCAGTAGACAATTATAACAATATGTTGAAGTTTAATATGCTTAATTGTCTCTATTATTTCTACATTTGTTTAATTTAAATATTAATTAAAACTGTACTTTTTTCAGAACTAAAGAGTATGACAACTTTTCATTCTACGAATCATTAATCCTTAACAAAAGACTTCCAAGTTCATCCAGGATGACAAACTTAACTCATCGCATGGATGAAATACTGGATGGACTCACTGAACATTTTCATGAAAACGAAAAAAATTTTTTTCGGGTACCACCATCGAGGAAGCGTCCTACCCTCCTGAGGCTCTCTCCCTGGAAGTTAAGGGCTCCCTGGGGTTCTAGAGGATCCTTAACGTGCAGCTTGATGCCGGAGGGGGGTAGGGGAAGGGCCGGGGACGAGGGGTTAAGATCGGAAAAGGGATCGATCAGTTTCATCAAACAGGTGATAGATTCATTTTGTATTATTTCAATGTAATGTTATAATTAACTAATATTTATTAATATATCATCAATATAAATGATAAACAAACTTAAATAGTAACATTATAAGATAATAAAATGTCTAATAGTATTAAATATGATTAATTAAATATTGATTAAAAATTACAATCAGTCTTCATTATAGAATACATCAGACGATAATTACATTTTCAGTGTATAATTACAATTAATATGTTATAATTATTTTGTAATGATATTTTATTGCCGTTTTGCATTATAATCCCTATAAAGAATAATAAATACATAATTGACATAAAATATTATACATTATTGAATAATGCGTTGTAAATATGCTAAATAAATGGCATCCTGTATTAAATACTAACCCCCTCGCCCCCCCCCCTTCCTATTCCATTAAATTATACCGATAAAGCAGTCTCTACAATTATTCGAGAAACTTAAAACTATCGTTGAGCGAAAAACATGATATTTATTTAAATCAATACATCATTTGTATACTTTTATTACTAAGCTTCATACAGCATCTGTTCTTACTATTAATGGAATTTAGTATTATAGGCCTATCTGTACACTTTTACTCTGGTTTTTGTCTATGTGTATCATAAGCACGGAATAATACACAAACATTGTCTTTATAAGCTTTTATCCTTGTAATAAATCGAACCTTCAGCTTACGTTTTCCAGTAAATAAATCCGCACGAAAAGAGGCCGCAGAGATCCGCCTGTTTTCGCATTTCAGCATTCACGCAATATTGCGGATTTGAGATATCGTCCGCATGCAAATCGTGATTTGTGCTGATTTTTTGAGCTGAAATACTTTTGCGATGAGATTAATCTGCGAACAAAACGAGTGGAATTTCTATCTTTAATCAACCAATAATAGCTATATGTTCGTAAAGTAACAAATAAATTTTGTTGCGAACGACATTTTTAATTTTTAACTTTTGTCAAATTGATTTTATTTTCAATATATGTTTTAACTATTGTTTAAATTGTTTTTTACTATTGTGAACGTATTATTTTGGCTGCATTTTCGAATCTTGCAGCCAGTTAGAAGTCTTAGGTAACAGTTCTATACCCAGCGAGGGAAACGGGTTTTTAATCCTCTTCCGGTCTTTTATAACACAGTTTTATGCATTTGAATAAATACGAGAGTAGTTTGCATTTTATTCACTTTTTATTTCTTGTAAAAAGAGATGATAGCTATTTGCTGAAAAGTTTTTCTTTTAGAATAAAACAATTGTTACCATTTTTAAAAAATCAAAAAAGATTAAAATCGAATAATTTACCAAAATTACTTGTTTAAAGTATGCACGTTTATTGCCATGAAAAATACAAGACAATAAAGCGGTGGGGGGGGGGTCAAATTAACATATGTCCCCCCTAAATCAGCTATATGAGTGAACAATTAAGTGAAGTGCAATCACATTTCCAGTGAAACTAAAACTGGTGTCATAATTGCATTCGCATCACTTTCTACAAACCCTAGGCGATAGAAAAGTATGGTCTAAGACCTAACATGCAATGCCAGATATTCAAAGCGTACTATAGTTTCACTGGCAATACTCCTGTACCATTTAGGTTTTGTAAATAAGTATCAAAGTCCGTTGGGAAATCACAAAAGAGCGATGAGAGAATGAATATTGAGTAGAGAGAGGAGTGAGTTTAATTATCATACGATAATAAAAGTGATTTTAATTATCTCATGATAATTATCCTAAGATAATAAAAGTGTTGATCTTCCTTCAATCTTCCTGCATATGTTGGAAGTGAGTAGAGGGTGGGAGATAAGGGAGGGGGTAGGGGCTTACAAAAATTATGATAAAAATTAATGGAAACAAAATAAAAAAACTTTATTTGTGAGAAAATAAGAACGTTATAAATACTGTTTTAAAGCTAAGTAATGTAGAAGTAAAAGATTTTTGAAGTTGACATAATAAATCTTAATTTTAATTTTTCATTCTTTCTATTATCTCTATCGCACACAATATAGGATACAATCGTTACTAATTGAAAACAAAATTCTTACAATTTTCCTTTCTTGTGAGGGGTAAAATGATTCAAATTTACTGTAATAAATGTAAACAAATATTTCTATTTTTTTTTAATTTGCACCCCCCCCCCTCCCGTCCCCCCCTGCATCCCCCCACCATATAAGTTCCTGTTTACTCAGTTGCTAAAAAGACGGATAGGAACATTTTTGCCTAATTGATATTGATGTTCTGATATTTTTACAGATCTTTACAAATATCGTCAAAAGTCAAAGTAAATCTTGCAACATTATAATAACATAGGGAAAGTATATGTCAATACAATAAACTCGGTAATAACAGTAAACTGACGCACCTAAGTCTATATTTTATCAATTTACAATGCATTAACTTAATTGAAATCCAATAATAATTATCTTGATAGTTTGTGCCAATAATGTGTTTTGTATAAAACCTTTAATTGAAACTTGTATTGAAACTTTTTGAATGTTATTTCGGTGGTGGTTTGAACGTTATTTGAGATAGTGTAAAAAAATACATATATTTTGGTAAATACTATGAAAAATGCATCCCTCATATTATTAATTTTTAGGGTTAGGGTTGCGGTTAAGTTTCAGATTAGGATTAAGAATAAATGCAGGGCTATTGTAAGGGTTAGGGTTAGGTAAAATGATGATTTAATATTACATGAATTTTCGATGCCGTTTTGTCCGGTTAATATTCGGGGACGTTTTGTCGAGGTGCAATCTGTCATTGTATATCTGTATGTCTGTTATGTATAGGCTCAGTTAATCGCTAGGTCAGTAGGTCGCGCTTTTAATGTGATGTCACGTGATTTCTTTCAAGAAAGCGAAAGAGAAGAAGAAGAAGCAGAATTGAGAGAAGTAGACTCTGACGATCTTTTAAATCAGCAGCAAATATTTAACGACGAACTGAGATTATTTACAAATAAGGAAATG
>JAQIXG010004590.1:0-12678 GCA_034700105.1 Oconnorella tubifera
CACGACCCCCCCCCCCCCCCTCTCCCCCCCCCCTCTCCTCCCCTCCCCCTCCCCCCCCCCCCCATAGTGCACGTTTATTAAGTTTGGAACTGACGTTAAAAAGAGAAAATAATATCATTCTGAGAGAATTTCTAATTTAACTGACTCGGGCTGTCAATTTAGACGGCTGCCATGGCAACATAAAACAATCTGTCGAGCCCTGTTGGCTTTATTAACGTGACATGCAAGCTAATGTATTGCATTTAATTTTGGTTCAAATAAAAACTGGGGGGGGGGGGGTTAGAGGGGGGATCCATGCTACCCGTCGCAATACTTAATTAATGTTTTGAGTGCATATATGGAGTGAAACGATGAGTTTTGATCAACTTATTGAGAAGAAAAAAAACTAAAGAAATGATAAATGTCAATTGTTAAAAATAGAAAAAAGAATAAAATATAAATATTTAAAAATAATTGTATCTGCTAAATTTATCTATTTTCTGAATTGCTCGGTCTGCGTACTGACCAGAATGTTTATTTTATTTTCTAATGCAAGGAAATGTGTATTTACTTGAATGAACTCAAATAGATTAGTTGCAAACAACTCAACTAAACACAAAGTATTTGTTTATAAATAAATCTAAATCAAGAAAATCTAAAATAATTACGTTGTAAGCAAATATATGATATACCTAAATTTAGTAACTTTAATTTAAGTTAGTTTTTACAATGCAAAAACTTACCGCTTGCATAGATTTATCAAAGATACCGTATCTGTGTTATCTTGCATCTCGTCCACAAATAGCTTTTATGTTTTTTTTATAACAACTTTATTTTAAATAACATATAATAGAGAAAGAAGTTAGTGTCAATATTTTCCTCATTTAACGCTATTAAAACTTATGCAAATCGTGCTAACAGTAGATATCGTAACGTCGACAGAGTTACGCTTTGAAACAAAGCGTTACGGTAGCGTTACGTTAACGCAACGTCGCCGTAATTTCTGCCGCAAGCGTTGCGTGTAAAGACAATGTTTAGTCAATAGACAGGTTATCATTGCTTTCTCAGAGTCCGCGAGGGCGGAGCGATAAAATTCAAATCTGGGGAGACTAAAAATAATCCCTGGCGATAATTTAAGTGATTTTGATTTTCTTATTAAAATGCCTACTTTATTATATTGTGTTTATAAAAATTAACAATTTTTGTGAGCAGAAAGTAGAGCGATTTGATTAGATGGACCCTAATCAAGATAAAGTTTTTTGTAATATTGTTTATTTTCAGGGACGTAATTTCAAGTTTTGCAGGAGGGGAGGGGAGCAATTTTTTGCCCAAAAATAAGTGCTGACCGTTTTTCTTTTTTTTAACTTCTTTTAAATTAATTGCAAATAATATATGCAGATAATTACTACTTGTGTAATTAATTACAATTGCATTTTCAAAGGAGTGGGGGGTGGGGAAGGGACATTTGTGATCAAAAAATTAAAATACATGTTTAAATATTATTTTCAAAAATCAGGAGGGAGGACAAATAACCCCCCCCCCCTGCATCCCCTAAACTGACGTCTATCTTAATGACGAAAAATTGTAAATTTAATATTGTATTATATTTATTACTAGACTTCATTTGATTTTGCATTTAATGTTGTTTATATAGTCTACAGTACCTGATAAATGTTATTATTATTTTTACAATTACAAAAATATACAGTATAGAAATTTATCATGCATAATACGAAAATCGTCGACACATAGATTTTCTTATTTTTCTCTGCTAAGTAGATAACAAAATTAAATATTGCAATAAACGTTTTATATTTCATCACTGCTTGACGTTAGTTTTACAGTGTATCGGTTTTTGAAATTTAGAAATTGAAAATTTAATTTTTATTTTGTGATTAATTAAAGTAGCGACTGATTAGATAATATTTGACCGCAGTTCAATCATTTTATTTTATTTATTATTATAAAATATTACTGCGCTTAATAAAATAATAACATCTACAAATATTTGATGTGAAACTTTGTTGAGTTTAAACTAGTTTTTTTATAATCATTTTCAACTGCATTTGAAACATTGAAATACGGAAGTAAAGTTTCGATTTTCTATCTTCTTTCGCTGTTACTCAGTGAAATATTGAACATTGAACATTTAATTTTATTTCGTCACAACGTAATACAAATGAATAACATTAATAACATTTATTTCTTAAACATAGAGTACATTATTGGTAATTAAATTATTACGCATATTGAAGATTAATATGAATGCTTACTTTTACCAAATAGAACATAATAATGTATTTAATATCAAAACTAGCAAAAATAATTATTCGGCTATATTTTAAAACTTTGAAAAACGGGTTAGCATTTGAAATTTCAATCACCTTTCCCATCTAATAATCCATGCATTTAATCACAAGTACACGCTGCATTTTTTACGCATTAATTTTCTCCACCGACACTGAAAGAAATTTCGTCTCACCCGGATTTCGCTAATAATTTCAGATTTAAAATTAAATTATTTATCTCTAATACTGACAAAGCGACCGTGCTTTACTGATTCGTCTCCATGCCAACCAACGTCCCAATTATGCGGCGCCCCGCGTGCGGCACCCCCCCCCCCCCGGCCACAAGACGGGACTATGATTTGATTTGATCGTCGAATGCAATTTTACTGCAATATGTAAATATTTCACCGGCTTAAGTGTAATGGCAACGTCTATAAAGCTTCGCAGCCAAGTAAATGTTTCATTGATTCTTGGCAAAGAAGAAGAAGGAGGAGATGATGATGCTCTTTATAAAGACTTTTCTTTTCGACAAGATTTATTTTGATTGTAAAACGCGCAAACATTTTTATTAGTATTGTCATTATTTATTTTACGTCGAGTTGATTTTCATTATATTTCGATCGTCTACCGTTTGATTGGTGATCGAATTAAAATATGTACGTTATTCTCACTGAAAAATGTTGTCATCTCGTTGAAAAAAAAATGGGATTAAGTTATTATCGTACGAATAGAAAGTTAAATTTAGTTCAGTTTCGTTATTGTTGGTTCTTTTTTAAATGTTGATTTGTTATTGTATTTTGCATACCGTATTTTATACAATAAATATTTATGCGATATTTGTTTTAGTGTTTCACATTCGTTTTTCTGCGATTTAACGATTAAACGTTATTGTATTTTTATGCGATTTAATGTAATGCTATATTGTATAAAAACGTATCGAAAATGTATCGATGTAGTGAACTTGGCAGAAATCGGCAGATACGGGATAAAAATAAGCTCGCAAATAAACAATACATTAAAAAGATTAAAGCTATGATTCATTAGAATTGAGTTGATCTCTCTAAATATTAGAGAGATCGACTCGGTTAAATTATCTGCAAAATTTTCTGCTTTTTCTAGTGAATGATTGAGTATATATTGAAAGTATATATTTGCTCGGCAACAGTACTAGACTTTACTATTATAAAAGACATATACAAGACGCCGTATCAAAAATAACTCAGTATATTACTGTCCGTTTTATTAGTTGATTCAGTTAGCACAATCGATTTAACTAAATGAAAAGTTAATTCTAATATATAAAGTTAACTTTATCAGTTAATTTAATGTTACATGTTGTGTTACCGTCTTTGTTACTGTCGTTACCTCGATAAATTCAGTGACTATACAAAATAAATATTATGATCAACACTGGACTCAAACTTGAGACCTTCTGATTATGAAATCGTTTTATCGAACATAAATATTCCATATAACACTCAACTGTAATGAATGCAAAGTCACATAACGGCTTAAAATTTCATTTTACGAATATAATTTACAATTTACCTTATATATTGCACATACACATGTTAGTATACGCTGTTCAATATATTTTTTGTTCCGCTTGATATTATTTCTAACGACTTTATGTTTATAATTACTTTTATATCAAGCGAACGATATTTTATTTCATAACAGCCAGAGAGATTTATATTGATTTCGTGTTAAAGTAGAGAGTCAATGAAGTGCAATTTAAGGACACTTCACATCAACCAGACAAATTGAAACAGGTGCAGAAAAGTAAAGAACTTATCAAAGATTACAATCTCGTGTCATTTATAACAAATCCGAGATAAAAAGTGCTTAAATGTAAAATACTAATTGCATATCAGCGTAACTTAACAATAAGTTTCTACTTATTATTAATAATAACTTATTAATAAATTATGTAATAATTTTATACTTAATAATAATATATTTCATTTACAAATTTCATACAAATGATCGTAATATAAAGTACTATCTTTTGACGGTGACATAGCTTGGATGTTGTAGCCTATAGCGCAATACAGCTAAACTAAGACACTCGATTATCTAAAAATGATCGTAACAACATTTTTCTGGCATAAATCTTACTTCTATCTTCGTTTCTTTGTCCTTTAATCAATAATTGCCCCCTATCGGTAAATAACCGAAATAAGGCTAAAAGTAAAAAAGCATTAAATTTTTGAGAAGAAAAACTGACGCGTACGGGATCGTAGTTTATTCTACGGATCGGAGATTTCATGGCGATCGATTGCAGGCGAGAATTTTAAATGAAAAATCTAGCGGCCATGTCCGGCGATAATGATGTCATATGTATTCATAAACAAGCGTCCACTATTGATTCAATGCATTTTACATTTTCTCTTTTTACAGCGGCTACTGAAAACCAATTTCATCATCTAATATAGCAAAATTATACCCGGAAAAGTTTGACTGATTTAGTTAGATTTTACTAAATATTAAAAATTCAGAATTGTTTGATATTAAATATCTTGAATGTTTAAATGTTATGCACCAAATTTATTGCATCTTTTAGATGTTAGGGTTACATTTAACGTCTGGATTACCGTATTATATCAACGATGTCGAAGATGTAGCTGTAAATGTAAAACGAAAAATCGGCCGACACTTCTGAGAAATTGTTCATTTACTCCAGACGAGAAACTTAAATTAAATTAAACTACATTCAAATCAAATTATCTTCAGACGAATTGAACCATTTTAATCGAATCCGATTTTGTGATCAATATTTCAAGCTACATCCAACTGTCTAAAATTATCACAAAATAACTTAAACTCAATCGAATCAATTTGAATCCAATTTTTCACCCAATCTGCAGACTCCAGCAATAGAATAACAATAATTATTATTTTGTATCATCAGTCAGTAGAAAATATACGACTGTATTCCTTGCAATTCTCTCGAGACGAGAAAGTTATGATGTACATCAGTAATAATTATTTCAGCCATCTGCCTGTGTACAATTCAATATAGCGTTTATGTGCTATTTAATTATTAATGAGTATTTTCTAATGCAAATTACTATAGGCAAGCTAATAGCTCATAACTGCTTTGCTAAGAATAATAAAGGCTCCTTCGACAATGTAATATTATTTCGCAGAAAACTCGAATAATCACAAAAATGAGTCGAGCTTGCATGATATGTTTTTGATTTTATTGTATATATATATTTGATAAGTAACATATATTATATAGTATATTTGTATACTATATATTTGATAAGTAACTTATATTCTTATGTATTTGATAAGTATATTTTGATAAGTAAATTTAAAATCAAATATCATACTGCACTCATATATCATATAAATTTTATGTAGCACGGATATTCCATAATTTCTGTTAACATTTTTAGCATTTTAAAAATAACAAATAAAAATGAAATTTAACAATTTTACTATTTTCTGGGCTCCCATCATAATTTGAACCCAGAAACTTCAGATTCCGAGTTAGACTTTCTAATCGCATTACAGTTCAAACTCCTGAATCAAAAGTTAAAGGAGCCGGATTTTAACCTCGCTTAACTCGAAATGTACCTCAATTTCTATTTGCAAGCATCTCGCTTATAATTTGTTGAATTATAGCTTACGAATACGAAAGTAATCGAAAAGTTAAATTTTACTTGATCTTTAGCGAAAAAAAATAAAGATTATATTTAAAATATTTCTGTATAGTCTCATTCGTAGACAAATACCGATTTTAATAAGCATATTATTTAATTTTTAAATAATATAAGTGCATGCGAGAGCAAAACGAAAACTCAATAACTTAATACAAGAATCTGTTCCATACGAAATAAACGTTTCTTGAATTAAATTTTCTCGGCATATTTTATAAGATTTAAAAATAATTTAAAGACATTAAATAAACAGTAAACATGGAGTAAGATTAATATTAATATACTGTAGTGCTAAAATTAAGACGAGTTTTAATTGAAAAAGAAAGCATTGTTATGTATTACAGCGTTTAAGAAATATTTTTCATTTAAGTTACATTAGTTTAGTTATATTTATTTGAGTCACTATTTGTTGTCGATGACAATGCGAATATCGCAAGAGACCAAATGCGGGGTTTTATTGTTTCATTCAAATCAACATTTAATGCGCAATTTTGTTGCTGAACTTTATTCTTCAAACAAATTTCTGAATTTTCATCCGAAATTAAATCAGAATTCTTTTCCGCATCATTATTATGATGAAATTCATGATGAGATTCTATTTCCGATTCTATTTGATGAGATTTGAATTGTGGTGTGAAGGTATTGTGTTCACTTAAAAAGCTTTTATCGCAACCAAATGCAATATTTTTATCAACTTTATTTCGCTGAGTTTTATCATTGTTGTTAATACATAATTCGCTGATTTTGTCGGAATTTAAAGCTTCAATTTTTGTATTAGAACACTGGTTAGTTTCCTCATTCTGTTTATAATTAGACTGAGATGATTTCATCATCTTGCAATCTTTTGTAATGAATTCATCATTCGATTGATTAATAGATAGAGATAAGTCTATAACGTACGATTGAGATTCATTGTCATGATTATTAGGTGAAAGACAATTACATGAATCAACTTCCTCGCTTGATATGCCAGAAACTGAAACAAAAAACGACATTTTATCGATAAATAGATAGAAAGTGAAGAGGGAACATTAATTGCTAAACTGAGCAATTAATTTAAAGTGCAATTTAATTATGCGCATATTGGCAATAATTTTAATCATTTTAGAACTAAGGTCATAAAAAGCTGCTTTGTACGATTCAATTCTTTTGTTAATTTTGCCATATACGTGGATTTATCTTTACACGTGTCACAAATTTGATGAAATAGATAAATGGTATATTACGCAGTATATTATTTAAAGTGGAATTTTTATTGATATTTCATAAGCAAGTGGACTTATACTTAACTTTAATTTTATTTACACGACCCCATTAGTCAACGCATTGTGAAACCTTTAAGTGAAGTGGTTATATAGCAGGAATTCAGAACCCAAAGGTCCCCGTATTTGAGTTTCCTTTTATCATATATCGCTTACTTGCAGCACCTTACACAAGCGCTTAATTCAACATCTATAATTGAATTCTCTAAGTGAACGATTATACTCTAAATAAATTTTTTTTACCTTTTTCGAGCTCATCAACTCTCATGACTGTATCGTCATTGTAACTGACTACATCATCATTATCATCATCATCATCGTCGTCGTCGTCATCATCATCCTGCCAGCATATACCGCTCTCTTTTTTCAAACGACGTCTGGCATTTGCGAACCAGGTCGAAACTTGCGTTAGTGTCATCTTTGTGCTGATGGCCAGCATGATTTTCTCAGCTTTTGATGGATACGGATTTTTAATATGATCTCTAAGCCAGGTCTTTAACGTTGATGTAGATTCACGAGCTGAAGTGGTACGCGGTGGTTTCGCAACACTGATTTCCGGGTTCGAATCTTCTACTAAGCGTTCGTTTCTACATTTATAAAGAATATAAAATCGGTTAATGAAAAATCATTCATACTGAGATTGTTATAATGAAAAATCATTTATTTTGTATAAATATATACTTTATACAGACATTAAAAATCATTTATTTTGTATAAATATATACTTTATACAGACATTAAAAATCATTTATTTTGTACAAATATAAAATTTAATTAAACCGTTTTGGATTATATCATTTTACCAACGATGTCTCAGGCGATGATGCCAATTTTAGTGTTTTACCAAATGGTGCAGCATGTTAGCGATATAATAAGCATTTTGGGAATCGAATCCTAATCTGTTGATTCCGAGTTTGAAGCTCTAATCACTTTACTATCGAGCCTTCATAAACAAATACATGTATTTGAAAACATGTATTTGAAAGTATCTTAGCAATTGCTTAATGTATTATGTACAAATTTGCGTTCAATTATTCCTGTTTTTTTTTGTTATTAATTGCATACCTTTTTAAAAGTAGAAACTTGTGATTATCACAAGTATAAACTTTATAGCATATTTTTACTGTCAATGTGTTTAGAGCGCCTGATCCCAAAAAACGGCACATGTTATTTAAACTACCTGTGAAATCTTAGAGCCGTTTCGTTTTGTTGAGGGGATCTTTCAGCCAATAGCGAAGCAGAGTCAGCATCACGTGTTCTGGTAGGATAAGATGGGATACCACTTGTAGCAGATCTAAGCCAGGCGGCTCTTTGTTCATTGTTGAGTGAAAACTGAACAAACAAAAAGAAAAGAATTTAATTTTCATGAACCAATGATTCCATCAAAAAACCTGTATTTTTTTCGACTTTCAGAAATAAAGATCTAAGTTATAACAAATGAACTATAGTAAACTCGCTAAATTAATGAAGACTTTAATTTTGTAACTAATCTATGGATTATAATTCCGAATAACTAACCTTTAGTTGTAGCAAGGATGGATATAACTGATTAAAGTTTCTCTCCTGTTGAGAATAAAGCTGATGATGTTTAGAGCGTGATAATGAAAAGTCACTTTCTGGAGACTGACGATTCACAGACAGAGCAAAAGATGGGAAGAACATTTTTGAACAATCGATTTTAAAATCTTTTTTGTAACAGAATGCTCGTATACTGTAATAATAATTATTTGTTAATAATTAATATTACAATAATTATTATTACTATGGTCTAAAACACAGTGAAAGCATATAATAGTCACTATTCATATTCTCAAGGTATGCACTAAAATAGACCACAGTGAATATTTTTTAAATACAATAAGCAGTCTATTCAACTTCGCATGTAAATATGCGAAGTTAAATACTTAGTTAAATTATAACTTTTATAAACATAATGTAAAATGAATTCCAACTCAGACATTAGTCAGTTATTTGATTACAGTATTGTATGCCTATTATATAAAATCTGTTCATATTTATACCGAATATACTTCTTACTGATTATGTCTTTTATATATTTCTTAATTTAGCCTAACAATAAAACTGTCTGAATGCCCGAGGTTTATGTTCATATTTTAATCAGAAATTCAAACCCTAAAAAGTTAGAAACTAACAGTTATCAATATTTAGCTAAGCCTATTAATAATTAAATATTAGCCGATGAAAAGAAGTGATTTTATTGGTTAGGAAAACACACGCCCTTTGAAATCATTGGTTGTTGATGCACAATGTAATTATAATTTTAAAACTCATTTACGCTTCTGTAAGAAAATTTATTAGGCCTACCTAGGCCTAAATAATAAGCCTATCAAAAACTTTTAAATATATGATAATATTATCTACTAATTGTATCTTCATTTAATGTATTTCTCTATTAATGCTATATTTTTAAATATGTAAGCTTATACGCTAAATTTTTTTGCTCTTCGCAATAAATAGATTTAATAGATAGCCTGCAATTATTACTGAGTTGTACAAAAGTTACCATTTTAATATACAAAATAACAACTAATTACATTCAGTGACTATATATTAATCAAGATGATTTTTAGCTTATTTTAATATTTTAAAAGAATAATCCAATTGATACAACAAGATTTAATCAACACGATTTAATTTTAAGTTAAATTAAAACTATTTTTCAAATGATTAAGCTAAAAGCTATTATAATCGACTTCTCGTTATTTTAAATCAAGACCAATTAAGCATGGGTTTAATTAATTATTATCAATCAGTTGTAATTCTGTTGCTTACAACATGATATAAGATACGTTTTATTCAATTACAACAGTATTTATTTTATGCCTAGCTGTTATCTTTATGCAATTAAATAATATCTACAACATTATAAAAATGAATTAAATAATATCCATGACATACAGTAATATCTACGACACAACATACACTGTAGTTTAACATAAACATGTCACTTGAGTGTTGAAGTTTCTCTCAACATAAAGATAGCGTCCGATGTTTTCTTGTCAACTGATTTCGCAGATCAAAGCGCCCGAAGCTCTTCACATTGTTGCAGATTCAAGGAGGTCTAATGACATCCAGATTGTAGCTAACTGTACCTACCTCTTCTTCTTTTCTTGTTTATTACAGGATAAAGAAAAGCACAAACTTGTGAGGCACCAGCAATCATGACATGTTATTATTATTCTAATTATCTCAACTCTTCACTCAACGCCAACAAAGCGATACATGTAAATCTATGCGGGTTATTAACATGAGTTCAACTTGAAATTCAATTATTTGATTGTAATGAAAGCTGGCTTGTAGATGACTGATGCAATCTTGGGAGAGATGTAAGATCGTTATCTGGGAGTTGATCGACGGTTGAGGGAGAGTTGAAAATTGATTCGATTTTGTAATCACTTTAAATGTGATCTGATTAAATATTTTAGGAACGCCAAGCCGCGTGCACTTTAAATCTTGAAAGATCAGAAAAAAATTGAGGCTTCGATCTTTAGAAATTCAGTAAAATATTTGTGATATTTTTAGCCTGATTTCTGTTTTGCATTGAAATGGAAGCGAGTTTTACATTGTTATATAAATCAATAAAATACAATGACTGAACCAGGTCCTTTTTCATAGTTCAATGTTTTTTTGTTAAATATTTAAAATTAGTGTTTAATTTAAATTGCTGAGGCGATCGCATTAAGTTTCTGACTATTACAGCATAGAAATAGTAAAGAAAATGAATATAATGCCAATAAATAATTTATATCAGATATAATTAAATGAATTGCAAATATATCAATATACTGTATATGAGAATGTAAATTGTATTCAACTTTTAAAGCAAAAATAAGGAATATTGCTTTACTGCTTTAGTCAATATCTATTATTATAGTCCTAAAACGTACAAGTAAAACATACATAAAGGAGCCTATTGAAATAATGCTATTCTTTGGAAAGATAGAATCACGATAAACTTAGAATTTAATTAATAACCTCTTAACACGTCTATACATCATAATGATGATTGCTTGCCCGCCTTTGAACAACGACTTTTATTATAACAAGACGATGATGTCTCAAAGTTTAAAAAAGCTGTGTGTGGCCCCGCGTGTAATATACTAGTACCTACTTGTGTTATAAAAAGCGTCGAGCGTGTGTCAGCCGCATCGTTAAAGCTATTCAATACAACAATAACTGAATGCAACAATTCTACGTTAAGTGACAAGATTCTATTCCATTCAATGTCAAGTGGTGAATAACTATTAAAATAAAAAGCCGAAGTAATGAAATTTGATGAATATCACCATTTTTCAAATATTTTGCATATAATCAAAATATTATGAACTAAGCTTAGGTATATGTAAAATGCGAGCAAGAACATTGATTTTCTAAATGGTGACAATTACAGGCTACGTAATTAATGACACATTTTGAATCCGGGTCCTGACTCGAATCATAGTTTTTATAGTTACTTGTTTTTAGCTGCATGCTTTTATACAGTCTGAATCTTTGAGTTTAGTGGTGGTAGTTTTTAAAGTCTGATGATTTTTTCAAGTTTGGTGTTTTTTATAGTTTAATGTTTTTAAATGTGGTGTCCGGACCCCCAAACGCTGAATGCAGTGATGAAGCACTGAAATCTGCGCCACTACAACCAAAACTGCAGCGATGAGCCCCCGGGCCGCTATTATTTCCCCCTCCCTATATAGCGCGGTAGAATAATTGCAACATTGTGCATTTTTAAGGTACAAGCAAACAAATTCCATATTCGGAATGATTTAGCTCCTGTAACTTTGATTTTATACAGTGGTAGCACGGATAAATAGAATATAAATAGACGTGGCATTTAATTCAATTTTTTAATTAATTAATTTTAATTATTTTACCGGACGAGGGTGCCTAATTTTGACATTACATACGAATTAACGCAATTCAATTATTCAATTATGTAAAATTTATTTAGAATTTAATTTATTGAATATTATTTTTTACTTCTATACTTTCAGTGATCGATTGAATTTATTTAAGTATTTATAATTAATTAGGATCAGAATTAGGGTTAGGGTTAATGTTATGGATAAATTACGCTGAATAAAATTGATTTAAATTTAAATTTGCAATTTGGATTTAATTGCAATTTGGATCTAATTGCAATTGGGATCTAATTGCAATTTGGATTTAATTGCAATTTGGATCTAATTGCAATTTGGATTTAATTGCAATTTGGATTTAATTGCAATTTGGATTTATTTGCAATTTGGATCTAACTGCAATTTGGATCTAATTGCAATTTGGATCTAATTGCAATTTGGATTTAATTGCAATTTGGATTTAATTGCAATTTGGATCTAATGTCAAGTTGGATTTAATTGCAATTTGGATTTATTTGCAATTTGGATCTAACTGCAATTTGGATCTAATTGCAATTTGGATTTAATTGTAATTTGGATCTAATTGCAATTTGGATCTAGTTGCAATTTG
>JAQIXG010004591.1:0-12675 GCA_034700105.1 Oconnorella tubifera
CATTAGCGCTCTGAAGTGCACGCAAAATGACATCGTTGAGCAAATTGTGACGCAGGTGACGACCAGCACTGCGTTTGTAGGTCAAACCATGGTGATCCAACTTGTCAACTGGTGGACCACAAAAGCACTTATGATTCAACTATTAAATGTTCACAACTTATAGTAATCAACTAATTATAAGAATAAAACACTGTGTATACAGTCATCAGGAAAACGACTTGCTATCATAAATCAGACTTGCTATCATAAATCAGACTTGCTATCAAAAATCTTGTTGGCGAGTTTCCCAGTAGAAGAGCTGACTTGACCCCAACTAAAATCTAAAACGTGCGGGAACCGGTAACATATTATAGCTAAGTTAATTATACAATAATTTAAAAAATACAATTAAATGTAAAATAATCTATTGCAATAAAACAATTGTATCGAGTAAAATTCCAATTATTTGATGAACGTTTCAATGAAATAAATAAATAGAAAGTTTTATTACCAAAACAAACAACTGAAGGTCAACAACAGTCGATTCAAGTTCTCAAATATTATTCTAAATTTTAATTGTACACTGTTTGATCAAATTCAATCGTGAAATATCTTGAAAGTGTCTTTGATTCATATCAATAATCAAAATTTAAGGAGAATTAGCTTATTCCAATAAGTATTACAGTAGATTAAGGGCCTATTTAGAAGTTGACAAAATAAGGAAAGATATCGGATTTAAAGAGCGATCTGGTTAATTTCCTCTTTGGGCCCAAGACATTTCCGAATCGCAATGGCATAAAATGCAAATTCGTTAAGAAGATATGTCGATAGTCTAAAAAACTTAACGATCATTCCGCATTTTATTCACAATCTCACAGAGAGAAAACAAATCAAATAAAAATATTATTCTTACACACGGTGGGACATAATTAAAGGAGCCAACTTTATTCTTTAAAAACTATGGATTACTTAAAGTCATTTATTCCAAATTTTACGCATACTTCAGCGCCAATTCCACAACGTTCTGGCAATTTTTGTGACAAACGACCAAGAGACTTCAAAAATACGAGTAATTTAAATTTGGTTACGAAAAATTACGTCAACCAAGCTGGCGAAAACGTTAGAATCATTATAACGTCGTGTCGCTTTTTGTGAAAAGACTCCGCCATTTAACGCAGTGACGTCATAATCACACACGCTCACTCGACGTGTTTACAGTATTGTTCTTTACAAAATGGCTTTCACGGAGGAAGAGCGGTGGCGAAAACTATTGCTTGTTTGTTTTCGCGCAAACGGCGGTCAGTTTGAACACACAATTTGAACTGTCTCACAATGACCAGCGGTCGACCAGCAATCATAATGAAACTTTGTGGTATTATTATCCTTGACAATAAGTTGTAATGTACTCTTAATTTGTTTATCTGGTAGCTACTGGGAATACAATTATCACTGCAGAATAAACACCACTAACGAAGTATTCACGGTCTAACGTTTTCGTCAGCTTGGTTGACGTGATTTTTCGTAACCAAATTTAAATTACTCGTATCTTTGAAGTCTCTAATGTCACAAAAATTGCCAGAACGTTGTAGAATTGGTGCTGAAGTATGTGTGTAAAATTTGGAATAAATGACTTTAAGTAATCCATAATTATTAAAGAATAAAGTTGGCTCCTTTAATTATGTCACACCGTGTACTTTCATTTGTTGGGTATTTTTTATGCAAGGCAGCTATGGCGGGGCCTAATAATTTATTTGTGAAATGGGTCAACAAAAACGTAATACAACTGTACTTATAGTTGCCTATTATGGATCTAACGAAAATGACAGTATTCCTACTAACAATTTTAACTGCTAAATGCTGATAAAGACCTGCTTACGTAGGCCTACAGTAACTAATGTTTAAATATTTTTAAAATCATATTAGGATCGTGAATATGTTACAACTGACAATACCGCTACATCATTAATTTAATCGTATAGCAAAGTAATTTCAATTATTGATCTTCTAATGACGTTTTTTAATTTGATATATTGAAAAGTATTCATAGTCAATTTTATCAGTTTTCACGTTTTCATGTTATTTTTAAAATTAAAAAAATATCTGAAATATATCGTCGCAAATTTGTTGCTATAATTCGCTAACGATAATTCTTGTTTTTGTTTTGAAACCTGGTTTAAAACAGAGAAAGGTGTGTGTTTTAATTAAGGTTCAAACTCGGGAGGGGGGTAGTGTTTTGAAGTAGTGCTTTGAATATACTAAACAGAAATCTCGGGCACATTCTCCCTCGTTCAGCACTCACAGTTGAAAACTAATGTGCTTAGTTAATTTGACTACATCGGTTCAAACACTAATAATTATAAAAAAAATCGTAAGAAACAAATTTGCAAATTATCGGCCTCCCTTAGTTTTACCATATAATTGTAAAATATGTGAAAAAGCAGTGTATAATTGTTTGTATAGTTACATTAATCTTAAATGTGTATTTTATGTAAATCAGTACGAATTTATATTATACTTATATGGCTATTATAAAGACATTTACTTATAAGAGCTGAATTGCACTATTATAAAGACATTTACTTATCCTTCGCTGAATTGCGCTATATAGTGGTTAATGGACTATTTATTTCGTCGTAAGACGTTTGTGCATTATAATAATATCTCATCAAGTCTATTGAATTAATTTGCAAATAAGTTAATAGTTCTTTACTATAATCAATAGTTTCATTTTAAAAATTATAATCGAAAGGTTGCAAACAAACTTGTAATAAGCTCCGTTGAAAACCTATTACTAAAATCTTCGGCTTCTTTCAATCTTGATTAAAAAGTAAATTCACAAAAACTCAAAACTCAAAAATCATATTTCTCTTTCCCCCAAATACCCGGCCAGCTTACGACCAGTGATTAGACTTGTCAAACACTAAGTCGCAGTCGTTCATAATAAAGTATAACTTTAACTCTACATTTCCTTTGTATCTCTAATCCACTTCATCCGTGGTTTTTCACGCATCTGCCATCTCTGCACGAATGATAGACAATCCAAGGTAATCTCTCACGCGACGTCCTCGACACGAGATGGCAGTTCAAAATCTCCGCGACTGCTCCCCGCTCGACAATAAGTCAAACCGCATCATAGATCTGACGTCACGGATATAACCCGATCTGTGACGGGGCTTATCGTGCAAGAAATGATTCGATAACCGCAAAACTCTAAAGCCTATTCGGTTCAGAATCTGTCAAAATGATGGCCGATATGCGAGTTATTAGGAGCGGTCAGCTCGCTATTGGCTGAGCGTCGTCACGTGGTGTATCGGAGCTGGAGGGGGGTCATTATGTGACATTGGGGATTAGATTGTTTCATCGATGGTGACGCGACTTGCATTTAAATAACGATTCCCTTGTGACTAACTGTGATCGGGTTCAGTGGCTCTGTCTTGAATAGCTTCTCATTTACTTTTAAATCGCATTGTCTTCGATTTGACCCAGCTTTGTGTATCTTTTTATAAGGCCTACTACTAAGCGTTTCTTGTTTTAAAGTGTATATTATTTGCATTGTACTATAGTATACAAAACATATGTTTTGAACAACATTTGATTATGTACATTCATAAGTTTTGATCAAGTTGTTTGTTACTACGTCACATCGGCTACAAATATCCATTCGGTTGATAAAGTATTAGATAGAACGTTGAAAAACTTCAATAATTGTGTAAAAGGAACAAACCCATAGTGATATTACCCCACCCCATTGTTACTAATTTAATTCAAAGTATACATGTAACAATACTAAATAAAGTATAATGTTTGATATTTTTATCAGATTTATATTTTGAAATGTGTTGAACAGATTTTTATAAAAGGCTTTAGACGTCAAATATGAAAATCTTTCTTCTCGTTGTAATATAGTTTTCTTTAACGATAGTCCCATCTGGCGATCTGGCCGAGGAACAAGATATACGAGTCGACGGTCTAATTACATAATTAACCGCTGTGACTCGACCATCTCAAGGCTGTAGTAACTTAGTTGTTCCAAGTCTAAGACAAAGCGCCAGTAGCATATTTATCGCTCAGCAATTTAGACGGTAACATTTGTCTTCCCACCCCCCCCCCCCACACCGTGCTTTACCCCACTAAATAGTTGTGCTTATTACGTTACAAGAAGAATTTTTCTTTTAGTGTATATCTTCACACAAAACATTCAAAAGTCAATAGTTTGCGATACAAACATTTTTATCAAAGTGTTTAAAAAACACTGTGATAAAACAAGAAATTTATGTGAATTCTCGCTTAATTTTTGTTTAAATAGTATTTAAAAAATGAAATTGCAGAGTATGGCCACTAACCTAAATTTAATTTAACAGTGAAATTGTGCATATAACTGTTAATGTTTCGCATCGTTCATTATGTGTTCATAGACTCAGAGAATTCATATCACGTTGCAAGCTGTTACTGATTAGTTCTTTACTGAACGCGTCTATATTATGTACATTAATTTGCAATCGTTTCAAATTAATCTTCAAGTAAATTGATATATAGACGGCAGTCCACTCAATCTTCTAGTCGTCAATCATTCTGTCTTTTAATCACACATTTTCTTGATTAATTAAGATCAATTAAGACTCAAAAATATGAGCACAAAAGATATCTCTGTCGTTTTTAATAACACACAAGATGCTGCATTGTCGTAAATAAATTCTCATTAACTGCAATCCCCTTTTCCTCTCACTTCCCTTTACCTTATTATCCTAGGTGTTCCTATAGATATGTGTATCTTTACTCTTTTCTGTTAATCAACTCTTTAATCCATGATTAGTTGACATTTACCGATGACGTTACGTGTAAACGGCGTTAAAATCGAATTGAATTTTCTCAAATGTTGACTCTTACATTAGGCCAAAAATTGAAAGAAAGCAGTCATCAAAGAGTTGAAAAGAATTTACAGTGATTCGTGCCCTTCAACGAGCTGAGAGTAAACCGCCTAAATAATATTATCGCTTTCTAGAAAGTGTGCGTTGTTTCACTATTATATAAGTCGGATTTGTCAATTGTTGCTATTCGTTTTGTTACTTCGCTAACGCGAATATTGATTCGATCAACAAAGTTTAATGCCAAGTGATATCGCGCATTGATTTATGCCGACAATTGAAATCAAATTAATATTAAAATAATGTAAATGGACAGAAAAAGTTGGGAAACAGTCATCTTTCACCGCGTATCGATTAGTTAACTTAAGACATTACAATTAATGGCCGGTGATTAAATGTCGTATAGCAAACAATACGGATACTTTTATTTTATATTCAATATGTTAAGATTTTGTTAAAAATTGAAAGCATATATTTACAATCAATAATCTCTATCTTGTTTTTAAACTATATGAAAAATTTCATCCTGTATATTGTAAGTATGACCATAGTGATAATTCGTCATAGTAATTTTGATAATGTAAAAAACCAATTATAAATCATCAAATACGCGGAATCTGATAATTCAAAATAAAACGAATGAACCATAAAACAAAACGTCATGTTTCATTTCCTTAGTTTCTTACTTTTTCCCGAATTGCAATTTACCTTTTTGTCCTAATCATTGAAATTTTTCTACGTTTTATGTGTCATTAAACTCACCGTTTATTCTTAATATTTTGATAAATGTTTAGAATCTGTAACTGTACGCGAAGAAAGACAAAAGCAGCTTTTAGCTCTAATAGTATCCGCCTCAGTGATCATCTTTACTACACGCATTTCTTCCTGTTGAGATGAAAACGAATGTAACCAGTGAAGCCATGACAATGATATATGGCTATAGCGTTGAGAAATCATCGTCTGCCACTATGGTACATTGTACCATGTTTATCGCTCAACGAATGACCTCGAACATTGGAATGATTTTTGCAAAACTAATTTTTAAAATTATGAATAATTGCTGTGTTATATAAAAATTTGTCTAACGAAGTTTAATGACCTAAATCATATTTGCGGTAGAAATTATAGTCTATTAGAAAACGACCACCCAGTGTTTTTAATAATCATTTTAATTAACCTACATAGTGCAATAATCGGCTAAGAAAGACAATAGAAAGCTGAGTCTGATTTTTTATAGTATTCGGCTTATTTTGATAGAACGCGATGGTTTAATTTCATATGACATAAGTTACTCATTAAATCATCTTTCAATCAATTTTTATTTAATGCTTATAATCGTTCCGTATAACTTATTTGCATTAAGAAATTTTATTCAAATCACAAAACCAGGGTTCGAGTATTGATTTTTTTGGCAATCACTTTCATTTGTTTAGTTATATTTAAAAAAATCATTGATCAAAAAAGCAATCGAGAAAATTCTTTAACATTCAGAACGAGGTAAAGATCAGGACCTTAATATTTGAACTTATTAAGCAAAGTAAAAAATACAGATTCGGTTCAAATAAGCTATTGGAAAGAAATAAAAATAATTGAAAATCTGGCTAAGCGATAGCTTAATCTGATTTTCAATTTTCAAAATGCATTTTTGGAAATGTTGGTAGACTAGGCATTCAAAAATGAAATTTAAGTTACTTTAAAATAAAATTTATCTAAGTAAGCTCATACGTTGAATACTTATAAAATATGTTGAATGGATCTCTAATTTTAAATATTTGAATTTTCACAAGATTCATATATGAAAATGTACATATGTCAACGATTGACACATATGAATTTTTAATAATGGTTATGAATATGTATTTTAAACTGCGATGAACTTTGAAAATACTAAAGATAACATGCAATTATATGCTCACTAGTTATACCATCTTAATGTCATCTTGATCGCTAGTCTATAAATTATTTAATATCTAGATTTCAATATTTTTCAAATCTCTTATTTTCTATTTACAACTACTTCTACCATTTATGTAACCATTTTTCTATTTTCAAACAACTTAAAATATTTCAAAGTCACACTCCGCGTTACTTTCACTTAAAGTGCTTTTCGTAAAGCAGCAAGCCAGTCCACGCAACCGCAGAGCAAAACGCATCGTTTCGCTTTACGCTAATAGCTATTGGTTATTTCTCGTTTAGACGTCGACAAGACGGTCACGTTGTAAAATAAGCTGCTGCGAACGATAGCAAAGTTGGAGCGATGTTGTTAGGAAGAAGGTCGGACTCATTTCTACTACTAATAGCCGTCGTTATATCGAACGTCGTTACCCTTAATATGGCCGAGAAAAGCTCAGGAGGTCACTCGGTGTACGGTACGTAAAGTCATTTATAGTGTGACAAGAAATAAATAATGTGCTAGGTCATAACTGTTTAATTGAAACGTCGTTGTGCTGCGGAAGAATGGAAATGCTGGATGTGTTATAATTATCAGTGTTTAATTAGATTTGTGTGAAAGAGTGAGGGATACTGAGAATTAGAAGACGATGTTATGCGAGAGTTAGTAAAAATTCTAAATACTTTTTTAGATTATACGTTTTGAAATTTATAGCTTCAACAGTTTTGAAAGGTAATGAAATTAAAGTAAAAAAAATACAAAATGAGTTTCACAGTATACTTCTTAGGATCATGAATAGCTTTATTGAAGTTATATGAGACTAACTTTAATAAATAACTTTTTTAACGTTTTCTATCTCAACAAATCAAATCAGTATATTAAGTGTAACGTTTTTCTTGAAACATAAATATTTGAGACGTTTTTTTTGGTGCAATACAGCATGTGATAAATTTTTATATGCAGTTCTTTTTAAGTAGATGATAAACTGACGAAATAATATTTGACAGATATCTGGATTACTTTCTAAAAGAAACCACAATCTCATGCTATACATTTATATATAATGCAGTTTCATAGTCATGGAATTAAGCGAAAATTAATACGTTTAGATCAAGTATTACAGAATATTTTCGCTATAGGATTAACTTTTACTCTAATGAAGAAAATAACAATTTCTTCAAACACAGGTGATTTAACTGCGATGAAAACATAACAATTTCGCTAAATATAACGATCCAGATGCGCTGCGAATCTTAATTGTAACTCTGATCCAGCATCTACTTATATTTCACACTATCAGGCTTTCTAAAATTAACCATATAAAAAAAGCTATTTTTGTCAATGTCGTGTCGCTGCTTAATGTTTATTTCAATCATGACACTATCTGTAGAGATTAATTTTACTAAGACTTTAATGCAAAGGCGTTTTACTGTAATGTTAAAGTCTGATACGACAGATATTTAAGATATTTTATTATTTTTCATGTCTTTAAAAAAAAAATTTTTTTTCAATAGCTATTATACGTGAAACTGATTTATTTATAGCGATGAGGAACTGTTTCTATTTATTACACTATGCCCGCATATTTATATCAGATTACTACTAAGTTTAGGAACAACTTAATTTTGAAATTATCCGTTTTATGTTTAATTTTGTATTTAATCGTCTTATTTTCTTGTTGCAACTGCTACGTTATTTTGTCGACTAATAATAAATTTGATACTAATTGATTTTTTTTACTGAAGAGATGATGCTTGTTATAATGTGTGAAAATGATGCCTATTGTAATATAGAAGACGATATCAACATATGAGATATATGAGATTCATGTTGTCTAATTGCTATAATATTTTTAAAGTAAAATAATTTATGAAATTTGATCTTAATAAAAGTATTGTGCTTGAAATGGACATACAGTATATTACATAAGTAAAATATTTGTAATGTGCATGTTGAAATAGTTTTTAGTCAAGTTCGTACTTTGATAATAAAACACCAAAATGTAAAATGTAATCCAACATTTATTTATATTCTTGTGTAACGAAAGTTTCACTTGTAGATTTGCAATTTTGATTGATGTTAATTTTATTATCTAAGATTTTGTCATTTTAAATGATTATCGGTAGTGCTACAATTATTAAAAATTTATTAAATAGGTTTTATAACCTAATCTCCAAATTAATACAGTTTACAATGTTAACTACTGCTACATTGTTTATACATATTATACATAGATTCAAACTCATTTTTGTATTTTTAAATGTCTTTTTATTTGGTTCATCGCTGAACTAACTTGAGGCGATGCGCTGACTAATTTATCTGCAGTTGCTACGTTGTTGGTATAGGGACCTGACAATAGCAATATCTCCAGTTAGCTCCTCGTTCATGCTGCGTTCCAGCTCGTCTCTATCCTCCTTCCTAATTCAGTTTCCGAAAAACGGTTCCGCAAAAATTTTAGCTCCATGTAATAAATAAATCTAATTTTGATTAATTTGTTTGATCTGATGAAAATATGTAATTTAATACTTAATCGGTTGTTGAAATGTTACATCGTTAAGGATTTATTTAACGGTATTTACTGAGCATTACTGTGTTTGTTTACTTCAAAAATTGATTATACCTTATTCAATAATGATAAATTTCACAATACGTCAAATAAATTTGTTGCAAAGTGAACTAGATAATGAATGAATGTAGTGAATGCTTTTGATTAAAGTTTATCAAGTGAATGTAACAAAGCGCATTAGTATGCATTTCATTTATATTGTTAACCAGTCAGTATCAACACATCAAACGTAATGTCTCCTATCGATACATGTATCAATACATTCAAAACAGTATACTCATTAAAGAATTCTTATATAATTAAACGTATTGTATTATTCCGTTATTAGAATCACACGCAGTACAGTTGCAAAATCTTCTCGTGTTCATATTAAATTTTACTATTTGATTATTGTCTTCGCTGTAATAGTTCAGGTAGGTATCGAGTCTTTTTCAACAACATTGTTGGATATCTATTGATTTTTTGTTACATTTATCAAAACATATGCTTATTTATCTTGAATTTTATTTATGCGGAATATTTCGATCTCCTTAAAAATTACACTTAGTTTATATTTTGTCAACGTCAAGCATGCTTTTTTTCTTGCAGATTTTTAAAATGCAACTAACTGCAAACATGACTAAATCTTTTATTATAGTGAAAATACCTAACAGAAAGGTTAATTTTCATTGTAAATAATTTTTACTATATAAGTTCAGTATATCCTTGCATTATCAAGTTATTAAACCATGACAGTTATTCTTAAGTTAGCAGTAAGACTCAAATATATTACTTTGCGTGTTAAGATAAGCATATTGTTTAATGTGATCGGATATGATGCATCAGGCAATGCGGTATATCTTGATCAGTTTGATGATTTTGTGACACCTAACATGGTCGACTCTGTTAACGTGCTGCAAGCGGATATTAACCGGCGACGTTGCATCTAAAAGCGTTCGATGTTCGCGCCAGTTTTTAGCGTCAAACTGAATGTTGACCATTATCGCTTGACGCGAGATGACTTCCTCGAATCAAATTTAATGTTTTATTTTTAATCTTAGAATGTGGATTCAATATTATTGGAAACAGACTTCACAGTGAAGTTGTAAAGCTATGTTTTAGAATCGATGCTATTAAAATGTTGTTACAAAATATCAATGAAATACCAAACATTCTAAATTATTAAATTATTTGAAAAGATATAAAACAGATTGATAATATCTCTACTTAATCGCACCATTTTTTTATCGAGATACTATCATTATTCAACCGCAGCCGGTTGAAAAACTGACAGAAGCGTCATTGAAAAATTGGACGTCCGGTGAAGTCGCCGCTCGGGGCCCTCCTCTTCGATCAGACCGAGTCCTTGCCCGGCTGATGTTCGACTCAATGGCTTATAATTCTGTCACGGCCTCTAATCGATGCGTGTCATGGGCGAGATCCTTCATCATCATTCATCATCAGGCGGTCCTGAAACTGCAACTTCTGCGGAATCCGACAAAATCATCCTTGGCAGTTTTCTCTGTCTACGTTTATATAAAAAATCTATTAGGTTTAGCGACTCGATGGAAGATTGACAACGTTGTGTATTTTTTCTGTTGCTTCGATCGAGACAGTCGATTTTAATGTTTGTTCTGCCTAAATATTTATATTTAGATCTATTTTTCACTACCATTGTGTTCAGATGAAGCGATTTACTCTATGGTATACATAAAGCAAATTTCTGTACATATTTTTGCTTGTTTTAAAGCTAGAAAGGTTTGTATGCGTTAAATTTTTGAAAAGGCACTGTGGGCTTTTTACCAAACACTATGATTATCGTTTTTAATTAATTAATTGTTTCGATTATTACTCGGAAATATATTTATTATACTTCGCTACAATTGATTCAACGACTAAACGAGACGTGTCTAAATAAACTTAATTCCGATTTCAAGAATATTTACATCTGTGTATTTAATATTTAATGAATATTGATTTAAAATAAGCAGTTTTATTGGGATGATAGTGTCCCTAACCCCTAATTGATACTGTTCTAGGTTGTAACACGCGTCTAATGACATAATTGGTTCGTATATATTGTTTCGTTTAATACTTTCGCCTGATTTAATATCGATTTTTCACACGTCAACAAAACGCCTTTTAATATTATGTGTGTTATATTGACAAATGTTAAAAGCTGCAACGATAAGCAAACAAGTCAATGAGCTATTTATGCTTCTGCGACTTGTATGGCAACAATAATATAGTGGAAGTATCGATTAACAGTAGAATCTCTGCAGTTTAGGAATAAAAAAATTGTATTGAAAAAAGTAGACTGTCGTCATAATTTGTATTTGTACTGTCACTAAAATGTCTATTTTATTGTTTTGGAAAACAGAAGAATTCTATAGTGTCTGTTGCAATTTTTGCATATAATTCATAGTGCAAGGTATTAGTGAAACTCACGAATGCAGAAGTTTCAATAATAGTTTTCTTAAAACGACAAGGCTGTTAGATTCTAAGGGAAATCAAGATAATATAAAAAATGCTTATCATCCCTAATGTTGCTGAGTTGTTGAGCAGCGCGGGTCAATGAGAGTGCGATCAGGGAGACTGTCTAACGTCGATCTAGTGTCGTTAGTAATATGTACGGGTTACACTAAGCGTTGAACTGCAGTCAATCTTATCTACATGGAAACAGCAAGTTTAGCAATGACATTCTCAATAGTAGAGGCAAAGTGCTTGAAGCTATATGAACTCTGCCTCAATCGAAGTTTATGATAGTATGACTTGTGCATTTCTCTTAATATTACTCAAACTACTTGTATTGATACTACGGGCTTTTCGTAATTTTTTTGACATGCTTCATAATCGCGTTCATAAAATTGTCGTTCAGTTTTATAGCATCTAAGTGATGTTCAGAATACAGAGTTATTGAGTAATAATAAAGAATTTTTTAAAGACAGTTTTAATAATCGATCTGTATTTAAAGGTTAACTTAGAAACAAATCTTTTCTGAGTAGATACAATGAATTGTTATCTTCCAAAAGCATGTTTTCAATAAACTATAAATATGAAATTTATCCAATGGCGTCCAATTATTATTCATATACTTTATACACACCTGTAAATTGGCTTTCTTGTATAAATTGTTCGATATTTTGGTCATTTCATTATTTTTCAATTGAAATCTTGTATTTGCTGTTAATAAATGAAAATTATTGATTATCAGTAGACATAAGCAGGGGTGGTTTGGAGACGGTTCGGTCCGGTTCGCCCGAACCGGTAGTTCCGTTTGGGCGAACCGTGCCGAACAGGCTTCAAAAAAATTGTATAATTTTTTAAGATTCTGTCACTTTGAGTGTAGGACATTCCCCCCCGGACATTTTCCCCCCTTTACAGGGGCGGACACT
>JAQIXG010004592.1:0-12672 GCA_034700105.1 Oconnorella tubifera
ATAATTTTCCCAGTAGGCGAGAGCCCCAGTAGGCGACTTTCCCAGTAGGCGAGATTCCCAGTAGGCGAGATACCCAGTAGGCGAGATTCCCAGTAGGCGAGTTACCCAGTAGGCGAGTTGACTCGAAGCCCAATTAAGACTGTCTTTACTTTGTCTCATAATTTAATTGGATTCTTGTAGGAGATATTTCTTTCTGTCGTAATTTAGCCTTTTGTCTGACTTTTCGAAATAGCATTATATTTGAAATGGCCTTATATTTTTTCTTAGTCGATGTAATTGATTAATAATTTTGATTAATATCTTCTTTTAACTTTATGTTTACAAACTCTTTAACGGGTTGTTGTAGTTATTTTGTGCAAAGTTACTAGTTGCAATATTAGATAATATTATCTTTTCTATTTTTTATTGCAGTTACTGCGTTGAATGTATAACCAAATTTAGACGTTATTATGTGTATAGGTCATACTGAAGAAAGCTATATACAGATATTTAGCTCTACAGATTTCTTCATTGGTGTTGGAGCTGGCATTACATTCATTATTATCATTTTATTCACCATTACAGTAATTTGTTTGTTGAACAAACATTGTCTTCTATACAAACTTAGACACCTTACTGATGAGACTTGTTCAGGTAAGACTGACTTTGATTTTATATGTTTTTGATTAGATTGATTAACTTCATCTATATACATTTTAATTAAAACTTTATTACCCTTTTACTTAATAAAAAAAAAACTGTAATAATACGATTTACAAGAACTTATTTTTGTTTGCCAATCATTCTAATTGATGGTGTAAATAAAAACTCTTTAGGAACCTTAATCATAGCATTAAGATTCCTAATATTTGTTTTGAGAAAATTTTAATTGGCATACAGAAATTAATTTGTAATTATAAAATGTAGCCAAATATTTCAACAAACTGTAACGAAGACGAAATCTAGTAAATCAGATGGAAAACATTTACATTTACGCTACAAAAAATCAATAAGTTTGCAATTCAATTAGATGAATTAAAATCAAGCCAATTGCAGATAAAATAAATAGCATGATAAAGTTGCACGATAACGTTGTGCTGTATTTACTTTTTAATTTCTTTAATTCTGCACATAATTTCAAAACTCTTTGGTTTCTTTATTTTTAATACATTGCGCTAAATTTTTATTAATCTTAAACAAAATAGAAATTTTCAAAGAGAAACTATCTAAATGTACAAACTAAATAGAGTTTAAAGTATTGTAGATTTTACCTTTCTTTTAAATAATATGAACATATGACTGTTTTGTTAGTAAGACTGTTTTACTATGTTTTGCATTTTTCCACAACGTTGACAACAAATTACTTGTTACCCTGGTAAATCTAACGCCGAAATGTATAAGAAATAATATACCGCAGAGGGCTCTAGCTATAAACCTTGCGCCTCGGTGCGCTATATACTGCAGTTAACAGTATAAACCATAAAACAGTCAGTTTTAATACTTAATTTAGAAGTTGACGTTATTTTAAGATATATAAACATCACTTCTGTCTTAAATGTGATCACTGTTTATCAGAGCAAACTATTTGAGAGCTTGTTTACGATTTTAATAAATTTACAAATATTGTCATTATTAGAAAATGAAGAAGACATTTCGAGTGAAAAGACAAATCCTCATCAGTCAGTTGTATCAGATGAGATTATATTATCAGTACAGAGCGAGGATGATAAATTTAATTATCAGATAACTTATGAAAAGCCTGGACCAAGGGAAAACAATGAATACGAGATTTTAACCTACTGAGATTGACGGTATTGTTGAAACCACTAAGTTGTTATCTCTTAGCTCACACAAGCTTGTGTTACTTAACTTTCCTGTAATTAGCTGTTAAATCATTTCAAACTTTTATATGTAGTTCTAAACCATTATAGATTATTTACAGTCAGTGTGCAACAAATAATTACTAAATAACAATATTAACATAATAAAGTGATATTAGCACAAGACTTATTACAAGATTTATTTTATCGCACATTGTTTTTAATTCAGGACTTTTAGAAATTGTTCTATATTCGTTTAACAAGGATATCAACGATCATGAAATAAATATCTGTCTTAATGTTAAAGTGTTGTTTACAATACTGTAGGAACTAATGTTTCAATCGAAATATCATGAGTAAGAATGTATTTTTAATATCAAATAAATCATCAATTATTTAATATTATTATATGGTAATAATAGTGCTATTATTATAAGAGTGCAATTATTATATTATTATTATATTTAACTAATCACGATCAGAGGGAAAGTACAGAAGACAACGTAGTGTGGAATGCTGTTAAAAACATATTTCAAATCAAATAACACATTTTTTTATAATAATAATAATAATGACTGTGTAAAAAAAACAGTAGGCTTAAGTATCAAGCGTGTAATTGCGTTGGTATTCTGTCAAATAAAGAAACCTATACTGTTACCTGTCCTTTATTGTTTATCTGTTTATGGTGTGACGTCGGTATAATTGATTTTGAAATGTTTATTAACTGATTAAATCAACAAGTTAAATAATTTTTAAATTCTGATGTAGGCCTATGATTAACTATTTACTCACTGGACGTTATAGCTCTGAATTCCCGAGACTTTTCTTTCTTTTTTTTAAAAATCAACAAAAAATTACTGCGTTTTAAAAAATATCTCAACTCTCAATAATACAAATCGCCTCTTGTTGATCTCTCGACTCTGTCAAACCAGAGCATTTTACACAGTCAAATTCATGTCCAAACCCATTTGATTTTTTTACCTAAAGTATGCGTTACCTTAACTGTCTTTATTATGCGAAGTTTAAAATATCCTCAAAGCTAGCCTACTTAATACAATAACACACAGCTATTCCTTATCCGTGATACATAATATATCAATACTTAATTCGTAAATATTTAATTCGTGTAACAATAGCGGAATGAACAAATGCACTGAACGTTGACCTTAATGTACTGGCTATCCCTGAATATTGACCGTCTTATATACTTTATGTGATTTGCAGAAATAAAAGTCTAATTATCTTAGAAAGTTTGATTGCATATAATCAAACTTTCGTTATGTGCAATTGCAATCAAATAAGTTTATTTACCGCGTATTAGCTTGAACAAAGTTTTAAGACTTCTTAGATAATTTAATCATAATTATTTAAACTATGATTACCACTTGTAATATATAAATTAGGGTAGAAAATTAAATACTCAAATATAAGGGTTATTCTTTTAGGAGATAATTAACACAAATAAATTAAAGAATGAATAAGAAATTTAAATAGTAACTTTTTTGCAATAATTGAATAAGAAAAAATAACATAACTATTTGATTTGATACTTAAAAACAGAATAGTTAATGATCGCAGATGAAATATGCGATAAAAAGTGTGCAATGTTAAATTCAAAAAATAGTGTAGTGTATTAAATGTACACAAATAAGACATAAATAATTTCGGAGGGCCTAAATGTCTTAACATACTTAGCAGCAATAAATAACTGACAAAATCGACAAAAAATCTATTCAAATCTATTCACGACTTGAATCAAAAATGAAACATTACAAACAGTTGGGACGAATTACTATATCTCTGTTAATCGTTATTTTTCTAACAATCCATAGTAAGTAACTTTATTATTAGTATTTTATTATTATATCTATTTTAGTCTCGTAATTTTTTGCATTGTTGAATAAAACTGTACAACAAGACAGTATCACTGAGAAAATCCTCGGGTCAATTGTTGCCTCACAAGCTCAGAACTCTAATTTTAGCGTAAAACACACAAAGTCAGTTTCTTTTAATCAATGTCGACATTATCACAAAACTGAACAATGATGTCGTTTGTATTTTAACTTAAGCAGTAAAATAAAGTTATATACTGAATACCTAGTCTTGACTCAGTTTCATTGTCACAAACAGTGCCGGATTAAGGGTACCCGACGCCCATAGGCAGCTGGAAATTTTTCGCCCCCACAATTTTTTTTCCAGGGACTAGGCAATCGTATTCTAAATAAAAGCATAATTGAGGTAAATCGAAAATCAACATTTAGATTGAATCAAATAAACGCACACAAATTATCTTTATAATAAAAGTTGAATCCGCACCAATAACAATAACAAGTTTTGAGACTGACTGACTAGGCACATTGCGCAAGTGAATCAAAGAACGACAATTATTACATTGAAACACTAAAAACAAACAAGACGCACTGGCACTGGCGCAAACATTCAACTGAGTGCTGACTGAGCAATTCCGACTCTTATCTTATGTCACAATGTTGTGATCAATTCTGAGAAACATGACACCTGACAGTGACCTGACACCTCAGATTTGTGGCCATATCGCATATCTGGAGATCTTTTCTCTCTTTCACACGACAAATAGCACAAACAGCAGCAGTAAACGAAAAGAAAAGATTGGTTTTGTTTAGAACTTTAAAAAATAAAGAAATTCATTCTTCCATCCAAAAGTCAATTAGGCAGTGCCTATGTCTGCCAATGCCTTAATCTGGCACTGGTCACAGTGTTGAACAACCAAGTTGAAGCCTTTAAAAATGCATCTATGTGGAGGATCCAAAAATGCATCAATGGATTATTCATACAGGATGGGGGCGATCGCCCCTCCCTACATAGTTGATATAATTTTTATATGTTAATTTTAAGCTTGTAGACTTTATTTAGATTATTATTGTTTATAAAGTATAAAATATTGTTAACAAATGTAAAAAATGTCTACATTCAAAAATGTTTTTTAAAAAGCCCTTTACATAATGCTGTAAAAGTATAAAAATATATAAACAACTGTATAATAAGTAAAGAATTTTATGCTAAGCATGTTAAAATAAAGCAAGAACATTGGCGAATCCATAGAGGGGGGGGGGTGCGAATGGAGGTGATTTCTCTCCCGTTACATATTTGACGTACTTTTTCTGATAGAAAAATTTCAAACTTGCATGCTTGTATACAGATATATTTGTATTGTTCATAAATCATGCAATCAGTGGCGTAACAATGGACCGGAAGGTCCCACTGCTGCGAGGAGGCCAGGGCCCAAAACCGAAAAATAAGAGGCCCATTTTATTAAAAAAGTAAAAAATAAAACATAGAAATAAAGTTTTCTATTTTGCTTTTTGTATAATCTTTTTTTCAGCGTTCTCAATTTAGTTGAGAGCTAGTGCACTCAACAGATGTATACTTAATGTACAGAATTGCGCATCGGTCGCTATATCCGATTACTCTCACAGCGCAGCTCAGAAGGTACCACATTAGCGGCTAAATCACCATAGGTAGCCGACGTTCACTCTTTTTAGACGAACGAGAAAATTTGTATTTTAGTTACCTCGCAGCCAATGACAGACAATCTTACGTAAAAGTTATTGACAAAAATATTATTATAAAAACCAATAACAAAAATATTATAAACAATTATGGCGAAAAATTGATTAAGGTAAGCCTAATATATTGCTTAAATAAAGATAACACTTTTATAAAAAATATTACTAATTATATAAATCGTATGGCCAATAGAAAAATAATCTAAATGTTATATCATTCGGTTTCGCATGTATCTCACCGAGTTAGGGTTAGAGATGGTTTAGGGTTAGAATTTGCGTTTTAATTGTAACTATAGTCATTATTAGGGTTATTGAGACGGATCAGACATAGCTTGCAGTTATTTTCAGAGAATTTGAGCTGATTTTGATTGAAATTTTGTGATTTTTATGAGCGACAATAAATCAAAGTGTTTTCGATATTTTTATTGGTTAATAAATATCGACTTTTCATTGGCTTACATATTGGTGAAAGGTCGGCTCCTTATGCTTAATTAGCCGTAGTCAGGTACCACCGACTTGTATTAAAAACGCGCCACATTTTACGTCATTTCCGGTCATCGTCTACCTTTCTTTACTATTGAAAATGTACATTGCTTATAATTTTATTTTTAGGAATAAATAATATTTATTTAATAAAAAATATAAATATAACTGCATTATATACAAATATAATGCAGTTATATTATTATATATTGCTTTAGTATTAAGAGTAAAATGAGACTTTAACTTATAATTTCTATTCTTAAAAAGTACACTGTCATTTGTAAATTATTGTTTATTGAAAATTAAGTATTACACAGTAAAGTGACTAAAGTCTAGTGCACTGCCCAACTTTATATTAAAAATACCCACGCGACAAAATATATTCATTAACAAATAAAAACATTTTAGCAAACCTAAATACTTAAATGCTTATTATGTAATAGTAAAAAAATGTGATTAATATAAATTAGATATAAACATTTTCATATTTCTTAGGCAGTATGGGGGGACCATTTTCAAAATCTTGCAGAGGGCCCACAATTTGAAGATACGCCACTGCATGCGATATCATGAAATCTTGCTAAAAAAAATTTAAAAATATATTTATATAGCGGTACAACGCCGTCCTGTACTGTTAAATACATGCATGTGGAGAAAAAAACTTCGTCGACAACCAAAAAATTAAAAAATTAAAAATTAAAATATAAAAGGTCAGCTCTTTATTTAACAAGGAACCTACTAGTGCCGAGATAATTAGAAAAATAAAATCTGAAAACATAAAATAAATCGCTCCCCCCCACCCCTACTGAATTGGCCTGCTTGTCAGCATTTATAGATTTTTTTTACTAAAAACAACTTTAAGTTACTTGCTAAAAATAATAGAATCACAAGACGGTGATCAATTAGTCGGCTACTATTTATTACATTGCGACAATGCTTTGCAGTTTTACAAGATATATAGTAATATTGACAATTGTCAATTTTTGTAGTTTTCCAGTTTTGAAAGAAAATAAAGCTTATATTTTGTTTAAAATCTCTTGATAATATTTGCTTGCTTAATCTAACATATGCTGTCATTTAATCAAAACTGAGTGTCTTTTATTTAATCATTCATCGATGAGATCTTTTTAAAAAGTTTTCAACACTTTTGATGATGTTGTTAAAGAATGTCAATATGCTATCCGGGATACATTTCAATGTTGTAATGACGCTCATTATAAAAAGATGTTTAAAACCCGATATATTACTTTTAAATATGTTAAACCATTTTAACTCTCAAAGAAGGATGTGAAGTTTAAAGGCTACTACATGATCGCACGACAATGCAGTTGGGCGCTTAATAAAGTCTTATAAGTTTAATTATTCTGCTGCTAGTATACTGAATACTTTAAAAAATGTCCCACCCCTCCCCCCCCTACACTTCTATTTCATGTCCTTCACTTAAAAATTCATTACTTGCAAGAAAACATTTGATAAAGTTAAATTATTTAAGAAAGAAAAAATTTCAAACTATAGCACCTTATATGTATTTAATATTTTGGACAAAATAGCAAATTAAAGTCCATAACTTTTGAACAAACTTAGATATCAAAGTGATGTTTTTTTGGTTAAATGTTAAACATTTAGAGGAAACAAATATTGTGTGATTTATGAAACTTATTTAGTTATAAACTGAAATTATTTAGTTATAAACTGTTTTATCTTGTATTTAATAGCGTATCAGTATTAACTGAATATCATCATTAATCAAATCGTTCCATTAATTCAACTTAATACAATCGGAGAAAACATTCGTTTCAAATATGGAAACATATTTTCCATTCAGTTGTCATTAAGTTATATCGTCGTCATATTTAAAAGTTAACGTGCATTTGTTCAGGAGTTTAATAATCGTTCAGTCATAAACCTAATCTAAATTATATAAATTAAATGCATCTTTAGGTTGCAATGTATTTCAGCCACAGAATCAGGCAGTTTTAGTTCAACAGCAAGTGATCTTCAATTGTGCCAGCAGCGTTTCACCGAGTGCATACATTGGCTGGACTTGGACACCAGTTGGAGCGAGCAGTTCTATGCAACTGGGAGGATGCGGACAACCAACAGGCTGGTTCCTGGTATTATTTAGAGTCGCCTGCAACCAACGGCTGCAGTCTTATTATTCCTAGTGTCATCTCAGACAGCGCTGGTCTTTTTACTTGTACACGAAGCTATGCTGGTTCTGAATCAGCTTCATCAGCTCAACTCACTGTTTCTGGTGATATATTTTGAATCAGTGCATTGATATGATAATAACTAGAATTATTCGTTATAAATTTATCTTTGCAGATATAGTTGCAATTAGTTGTTACACTTTATTGTTAGCAGCACTATCAATTTTTATTATAATAATTTATTTCATTCAAATAAATAGTTGTCAGAATTATCGTAAAGATCGTCGTCGATCATCACATCATTATCATATCATATTCGGCGTCATAGACTTTGTCATCACATCTCTGAAAGTTAACAAATACACAAATGTGTGTTCAAAGTAATGAAATGCATAGTGTAGGCTTAATTAATTGTGACAAACTTTTATTTGTTTTTCCTCACAAGGTTAATCAACAAGCAATTGATATTAATAAAAATAAATTAGATTTTCATTTTATCCAATTTGATACATCTCACAATTCTTGCAATGCAATTGTAATAAAACTCAGAAATTTACAAAACCCTAACAAAGCGTGCAGTCTCAATATCAAAATTAAAATTTATACTAATGACAAGAACTGTAAGAAAATATTTTTTACTAGCGATGTAATATTTAAATTAAAGTAAAATTTTAAATTTATTCTTAATAATTTTAAAATTATTAAATTCAGTTGAATTTAAGTCAAATAAACTTACCTAAAGTCAATCCTGTACCAGCAAATAAACTCATTTAGAAGTAAATTTATTGTTAATTTTAAATATTAGTGCTGCTTTATTTTTTTAACTTGTAAACAAACATATTTTTTATTAGCAGCTCCATCTCTATGCAGTGCAAGCGTCAGTGAGATTCCAGTCAATCAGTTTGTTATCTTGTAACGCATCTTATTATGGTAATCTTAAAGCTTCTATGTTGTGGTCAAACTCTTTACAGAATGTTGCATCTACTAGTTCTAGTAACACATCCTATGCTTCCTCAACAACATATGTACAAGCTGTTACTACATCCCCAGTGCCTTCTTATACTTGTCATACTTACTTTATGGCTCCATCATTTCATCAAACAGGTCTAGCTACAAATGTACCAGTATATCCAGATAACTGCAATACCCAGTCTGTCACAGTACTTTGTGAGTATACGCATGTTTTATGTATAATTATAATTGGTCTATATAAACTATCAGTAAACTATATACAGTTTACTGATAGTTCTGACCATTTACACAAATATATTACTATGCAGTAATATATTTGTGTAAATGATTAGAGTGTGCAATCATATTCAATTTTTGCTATTCATATAGATCCTCCATACAATAGATCTATAAGTGGTAACACTGATGGACTCTTAGACTGTCCTTCATCTATAACATGCGACTCTAGCGCCAACCCATCGGCCACTTATACTTGGCTAGGACCTGATGGGAGCGTTGTGTCTAATGTTCCTTCAGTCAGTTTGACTGCAACTGGATTATATTCATGTAATGCTTCAAACTTTCTGGGATCTGATCAACTAAACATTTCTGTCACTGTTGCTACATGTACGATTCCGTCGCTTGCTACTAATTAATATGAATTTATGTCTTTTGATCTTTATAAATTCTAGATGTAGTAAATGTTAATGCTTAAAATTTATTTTAAAAAAACATAGCAATGTTATGGAACATTTATTAAGCATAAATATCAACAAGCAAAAATACAATGAATCTGGGTTGTTCCATTGTTCACAGAAGGTTCATTTAAACTGCAAATTGCAATATTATTTTGTCAAAGCAAATGCTTTCCCTGTTATGAAAAGCATGCATAACACTGTTATGTTTAAAAAAAGTTTTAACGCTAATTGATTGTTAATCAGTGGCATAGAAATGATAGAATAAGTATCATATTCGGTATGGTAGAATAACTAACACATTAAGAAATTTTAAAACCTTTAAATGAAGTTAAACAACGATTACTAAATTTTATGATAAAATATAGCAACGCAATTTGACGTAATAAACGAGAAGTTGCGTTCTGAAGTGAGCGCAGTGTGATATCGTTGAGCAAATTGAGACGCAGGTGACGACCAGCACTGCGTTTGCAGGTCAAACCTTAGTGACCCAACTTGTCAACTGATGAAGTCGAAGTCGAAGGCTCATCGCAACTCTCACCGAACTGTTATCAAGCTTTAGACCGAGTGATGCAGAAGGCAGCGCATTTAGCCAGACACCAGTAGCATCAAGCCACTGGTGTCTGGCTAAATTTTCGTCACTTTAAAGATAAGTTAAAAACTCATTTTATTGCCCTATCTTTATGGTTTCGTCAGTAGACTATATCCATCCCGCATTTCGGAATTGTCAGTTTTCTGACAACGCACGGTGCGTTAGAAGTACCGAATATGAATACGATACGATGCCATAGCTAGGAGCATGAAATGCCATAAAGACGTACAAATGTGCAATCATCTACCCCTTGAAGCAGACCTTCTGCCGCCATCCCACACACAATCTGATCCCAGGCTCGTTGTTTTCCCCTCCCCTCTCTCATTGGGCCAATAACTCGGTGCCAGCTGCTGCTCGTTGGGAACTCTAATCTCACCCCATTTTAGAGGAGGCAGGCTTGGTGCCATAATGATCGGGATAAGTCAATGTTAAGAATTAGTGCCAGGGATGTTTAAAGTGTGGTATCATAGAAGTTCAGCTCCGAACTGGAAAAGCAGTTAGCGGTATGGAGGATGCAAAGAAGCTTTGGGATTGCGTAAACATTCTTCAAGAGGTAGAGGGCAGAATGAGCCGGTAGTGAGGTTAGACCCTCTTAACCGCTTGTGCTTTGATCACGCCTGTTCCAGACTGGATTGTGGTACCGAGCAGGCACGCCTCACTGAGTGGACACTCAATGAAACTGAGACCCGATGCGATCCAGTCTTGCCGATTTGAGGGACTAAATCCAATGATCTCACACTTAGAGTAATTGGGTGAGAGACCACAGGCTCTTGCTCCCTGTTCCAGCCTAAGAACATCCTCACTGACATCTCTAACTCCCCCAGTGCCCAAATATATAAAAAATATATAAAAAATAAGGCTATTTTTTATGCTAATTAATTGTTAGTTAATGGCATAGAAATAATAGACTAATTAACATATATGTACATGTTAGTTATTCTATCGTTTCAATGGTAAGTAATTTTAAAGCCTTCAAATACAGTTAAATATATCCAAGAAATAAATTTGTCATTTTTTTCAAATTGGCTGTCTTGCATCATTTGGATGTATACATTTGTCTCAAGGCGTGAAATGTTGAATACAATTGTATTCAACATTTCACGCCTTGAGACAAATGTATACATTCTGCATATGAATCATTTATTTCATGGACTCACAACCTGAACATTCATTTCCCATCAAATAGTAGTAACATTGTAAAGTTTTTAATGACAGTTGTAATTAATAACTAATTCATGCTCTCTCTGACGGTTCAGGCACAACTACCTCACTAACAACTACTCTTACAACGAGACCATTTACTAACTATGACAACAGTGCCTCTCCAGTCAACCCTGGTGATTCGTCTACAACTTCGGGTATGATGACGAATTTCAATGTATACGCAAATAGGCCGATAATTGAACTATTTTGAAAATAAATAGATAATATAAATGAGGAAGAATAAAAATACGATTTTAAATATCACAAAAATGTTAAATGTTGTTAATAAAATGTTAGGATTCCAAATGTTTATTATTATAAAGTCCTATTTCATGTTGCATACTCAGATATAAATCATGGTATATCGTGATTTATTTTCGTGATATATCGTGATAATTTCTACTAACGTTAAACAAGATTATGTAAAGATGAATTAAATCATAATTCATCTTTACATAATCTTCTTGTTCAGTTTCAGTTTATGTCAGTTTATGTCAACTTTTACAAATGCATCAAGTTTATGTTATATCCTAATTTTGCTTATTGATATCTTATTGTTATGGCGTGATTGAACTTTTTGTTATCAATAATTGTTACCTTCTGTTAGTTTTTCATTATATTCATATATTTTGTTCTTAATTGTTATTATTTAAAAACTATCTGATGTCGACAATACCTCTTATCTTACAAACTATTTGATCTTATTTTACTTCCTAAAATTTGATGAGGGTTATTTATATTATATTATAATAAATCGCTAAACTGGCGATAAATCGCCAAATTGGCCTAAAGCGCCACTTCTTTGATCACAATGTGACACCATAGGATCAAATATACAGTTATTATCTTAATAAGTAGAGTGATACATTTCAAATTCATAACGGTCAGAATCACAATTATTGGAAAATTAGTTGCCTGAGTGGTACAATACAAAACTAGTGATAGGATTAATTGCTAGAGTGACAGCAATGCAGCGATTCAATCCAAAAGAAACGAATAAAAAGAAAGTGGCCTAACACACCACTTCAAAGATTATAATATGGTTAATAAAGTAAAGAGTTAAGTAAAGTATTCTAACAAAACTAGGGCTAGTATTAATTGCTGGAGTTACCTCAATGCTGCGATTTCACACAAAAAGAAATACTATTGAATATAAAGGAAACTGGCTTAACAGGCTACTTCAAAGATTATAATGTGGTTAATAAAGTAAAGAGCATTATAACAAAACTAGTGCTGGGATTAATTGCTAGAGTG